>JAKTVB010000065.1:0-54964 GCA_030556995.1 Pichia gijzeniarum
AACAACTTCATCAATTAAATCCAGCTCGTCCAGTTTCTCAACTTCATCGAGCTCATCAATTGAATCCAGCTTATCCAGTTCCTCAACTTTATCGAGCTCCTCAAGCTCATCCAGTTCCTCAACTTCATCGAGCTCAACAGCTTCATCAAGCTCCTCAAGCTCATCGAGCTCAACAACTTCATCAATTAAATCCAGCTCGTCCAGTTTCTCAACTTCATCGAGCTCATCAATTGAATCCAGCTTATCCAGTTCCTCAACTTTATCGAGCTCCTCAAGCTCATCCAGTTCCTCAACTTCATCGAGCTCAACAGCTTCATCAAGCTCAACAGCTTCATCAAGCTCCTCAAGCTCGTCCAGTTCCTCAACTTCATCGAGCTCAACAGCTTCATCAAGCTCCTTAAGCTCCTCCACTTCATCGAGCTTATCAACTTTGCCAAACTCCTCAAGCTCCCCAAACTCATCATCCTCATCAAGCTCCTCAATTGACTCAAGCTCATCAGAATCATTAACCGTGGTGAGCTCATCCACATCTAGCGTGTCGCTATACCCAACGTCATTACCAAGCTCAACGATGCTAGCTATTTTAAATGCGCATAATGATGCAAGAGCAACGGTCAATAGCCCAGCTGTCGAATATTCCGATGAGTTAGCAAACGTTGCAGCTGCTTATTATAATGAAAGATCTGCCGATTTCTTAGATCATAATGAAATTACAAATGAAGTTACAACAATCAATGGTGTCAAGTACGGTTTTAATGTTGCAGGGATTGATGACTATCAAGGTGTCAGAACATCAAATGGCTCACCAGTTGCACTTTGGTATAACAACTTCATGAGTCCTGTTGGCTGTATTAATTGCTTCGAAACTTTAGTATGGAAATCAGTTGAAGAAATTGGGTGTGTCAGTTATTCCAATGTTAATTCTGCTTTCTTTGAAGTTCTTACGGTCTGCGCATATTATCCAGCACCCGAACTAGATGACAGCAATGCAATTTCCAAAAACGTCAATTTACCAGATCCACTACCCTCAACCACAGCGCCATCAACCTCCATATCATTATATCCAACCTCAACTCCAACTGATGAGGTTTTACAAACGTATTTGAGCTTACACAATGAATATAGATCTAATTTACCTGATACATCATCACTTACTTGGAGTGATGACTTGGCTGCTATTGCTGTTCAAAATGCACATAGTGCACCATTAAGATCTGAACCAATTAACATGAACGTTGCCTATAACGGAATTACTTATGGTTTCAATTACTATTTTAACGCAACTGATCCGAACATGGAATACGTTGAATCTGGTGCACCAGTTACATTTTGGTATAATCAAACATCATATGATAGTGATTACCCCGCAACGTTTGATCAATTAGCATGGGCTTCAACCAAACAAATTGGATGTTACTATGATAAGATTGTTGATGCAAGTTTTGTCGTGTGTGCATACTATCCAGCTGCAGAGTTATATAATATTGACAATTACTATGCCAACGTACACAAGCTGATAAACTAGTCGTTTTTTTTTCTTCAAGTTCAATCTATGCTTTACCGAACACTTTCAGGCCTTCTCAAACCTTTATTTAAACTTTTTTTTCCTTATTAATTTACATATCACCAATGCCTTAAATTTTTTGTATTAAAAACTTTTCTGCTCAGTATTATTTAAGGTTTTTTTTTTTTTCCATTTCTGTTTGTTTTATATAATTCTCACATACGCTGTGTGCTGCTTTCTGGAGACCTGACATACCCCAGTTTCCTAAAAACTAATAATAGAAAAGCGTTGCAGCATTAATTTTTCTCGGATTTTTTTCGCGAAGCGATAAACGGCAAAGTTTTGGTCGGTCTATTGTAATGTTTGTCTTCCTTGGGAGGTGGTGATTGGTTTTTCTGTTTCGTATCTTGACAATCAGCAAAGGGTGCAAATAAAAACAGGAGGATTAAAAACCCCGGATTGTGCCGATTTCTGCATTTAAAACTTTCTTTTTTTCCTTTTCCCTACCTTCCCTTTTCTTCCCCCATGATATCGATGAACTATCTATAAGTTACTATCTGACTCGTTTGGAAGAAAAATGCCCCGCAAAAATATATGAAAGCGGGACAACGTCATAAATATAGTAAACATAGGTCCACTTTTTTTTCTCTTTTTTGCTTTCCTTTTCTCTCCTTTGCTTTCCTTTTCTCTCCTTATTGTTGTAAAAGGGTAGAACCGTGTCGTCGGTATTTTCCCAAATAATGCGAGCACTCAAGTTTCAGGGATTCCGATGGAAGAGTTTTTGTCGGAGGATACCGATGGAAGCGGTTGCCTTAGCAGAAGCGAAATGCAGGATGTAATTAAATGGATACAGGGTTTTGTTGAACCAATGCATGTTTTTGAAAAATTAAGAAAAGACGAAATTACGCCATTAAACCAAAGTCCCCCAATAACTATTCCGATCCTTTTATTTTGGACGAGTCTAGTGCAGCTTTTATAATGGGTATGTAAAACTCCAAATTTCAAACTTGTGGCCTGATGTGGACCGCTATGCTTGCATCTGCTGCAAAACACTTCCAATTACCAAGAAACATATATGTAGTCCAACTAGTTAGATTTCTGCACTATACGAAGTATTGCACCAAAATGTAAGTCTTTGTTTCTGCGCATAATAATGTAAATGACCAGAAATTATATAAACCAAACTTGCCGAATGAATCAGAGGATAATTGCTAAAGAAAACAGCAGTTACTTCTCGGTTATTTAGAGAGTAAATTTAATTAAGCACTTGATAAACAACCATACGACTACACGTCATACAAAATTGATGCCACAGAAACCGTTAGTACAATATCAGTGACTAACTTGCTTGTTCGTTTTCCAAAAGTTTTGAAGGCATTAAGCGAATTGGAGTGCTACAAATCCTAGTCGACTTCTGTCAGCAAGGCAACAAAAGGAGGAGGAATGCTCATAGGTTTCTCCTGCCAGCCCCAGATCCACTTCTAACGGGGATGATTGCACATAGCGGATGTGGTACCTGTAATATGCTTTGATTAGATAGTGATTCTTCTGAAGCTGACATCTGTCCATATGCCTTTGCGGAACACGAGCAGGTGTTCATTCTCCATTTTCTCGTCCACTGAGCCACTACGTCCGGTTCCATCTTACAACAATGCTTCCATGAAAACCTCTCCCATATCTTTTGGACACCAAGGATCCATCTCCGGTCTCCATCGGCTGTCTCCACAGACACGCCCCAGCAGAACGGGCCTACTGCCCAAACACTAACAGAGACGGCCCAGCGTCAGCCCACTTGCTGACTCGGCGGCCGTCACGAGAGATGCACCGCCCCACAGCGAAAGGTGGTGTAGTTCGTGTCTCTGTGTTCCGTGAATTGTTTCTTTTCTTTGTTCATGTGTTCTGTTGCTTTTCTTTTTTGTCCTGACGCTTAGCAAAGGGTACAAGTAAGACCAAGGGTATCAAACAGTTCGGAACTTTTAGCTTTTACAGCCTTCCATTCTTCTCATTATATCTTTACAATATTTACACTTACAATACAACTGATCTTTTATTAGAGCTTTTTGAAAAACAATAAACACAACTATTTAAATAATCATGAATTCACAATTGAAACTTAAAGTTGATGAAGTGGTCAAATCTTTTGAACTTGAAGAATCTTCTTTGAAGGGTTTAGTTGACCTATTCATTGAATCTGCAGACTATGGCCTTTCCCATACTTCAGCAGGAAAAGTGGCAATGCCAATGATTCCTACTTTTGTCACTTCAATCCCAACTGGTAAGGAAAAGGGTGTTTTGCTTGCTGCTGATTTAGGAGGCACAAACTTCAGAGTGTGTTCTGTCACTCTTAATGGTGACCATACTTTCAATTTAATTCAGTCCAAAAGCCATATCCCAGTCGAGTTAATGACGTCATCCTCTGAAGAGCTCTTTTCTTATCTAGCATCAAAGATTGGTGTTTTTGTTAGAAAACATCACAACGAAAAGTTCACTTCTGATAGTATCAGCAAATTGAAATTGGGATTCACATTCAGCTTTCCCGTCGAACAAACTTCTTTGGATTCTGGTAAATTGATAAGATGGACGAAGGGTTTCAACATTAAAGATACAATTGGTAAAGATGTGGTTCAACTCCTACAGTCTCATTTGGATAGTTTGAAAATTCCCGTTCACGTTGCTGCTTTAGCTAATGATACCGTTGGTACTTTATTGGCAAGATCTTATACCGGTGAAAACAAAGAAGGTTTAACTTCAGTTGGTTGTATTTTTGGTACTGGTACAAATGGTGCTTACAATGAGAAACTTGAAAATATCAAAAAATTATCAAAGGAGGTACTGGATGATTTAAAGTCTAGAAATGTATCTCATATGGTAATCAATACTGAATGGGGATCTTTTGATAATGAGTTAAAGCTTTTACCTGTTACCAAATATGATGAAGAAGTTGACAATTTTTCTGAAAATCCTGGTTATCATATGTTTGAAAAGAGAGTTAGTGGTATGTTTTTGGGTGAGATTTTGAGAAATGTTTTAGTTGATCTACATTCTCAAGGTTTAATGTTTTCAAGTTACTCTAAATTTGAAGATTTGCCCCACAGATTGAGAACTCCATGGTTATTATCTTCTGAAGGTATGTCATTATTTGAAATTGATGATTCCACCAATTTAATCGCAACTGAATTAGAATTGAAAAATATGTTAAGGTTACCGACAACACCTGAAGAACGTTTAGCAATTCAAAGTTTAACCAGGGCAATTTCTAAGAGAGCTGCACACTTAGCTGCCATCCCAATTTCTGCCTTGGTTATGAAGATGGATGCATTCAAAGGTCATAACGTCGAGGTTGATGTTGGTGTTGACGGTGCTGTTGTTGAATTTTATCCTGGCTTCAGAACGATGATGCGGGATGCGATTGCTGATACTCAAATCGGTGCCAAGGGTGAAAGAAGATTACATATCAATATTTCAAAGGATGGATCAAGTGTTGGTGCTGCTTTATGTGCTTTAAGTAATGAACTTTACTAGCTTTACTTTTATGTTTCTTTGTAGTTTTATTATAAACGAGTAAATAACGAAAAGGTCAGTATATATAGGCATTATCTATAATATATATACATGAGAATCGGCGATGTTAAATCTTCTGTCTACTCTGCAGTTTCAGAAATTTCTTCTTCGAACGTTTCCATTGCATCCCTTTTAGAATTTCCCTTAATTAACATCATTCCATACGAATTGTTAACATTCATTTTGTTCCCACTTTTACTTACTTGGTTTTTTTCCTCAATTACAACAGGCTTAGCATCTTTATCACCGACATCCACCTTTCTCATATCTTGTCTACCCTCATTTCTCATCTCAGGTTCTTCCTTAATTTGAGTACTGAAATTACCACATAACAAGTACCATATACTGAAAATTCCGATAACTCCACCAACAACTTTAACGGCCAGTTTTTTGCCTTCTGATTCATCATCGTGAATATCCGGTTGATATTTATACTGCTTGTATATATCCTTCTTTGGACCACTGGAACCTAAATTTCTGGCATATAAATCACGGCCGAACAGATCGATGGTCTGATTCAGTTTTTGATTGTACACATAACGCTTTTCAACCCTTTCATTTCTAGCTTGATGTTTTTTTGAATCAAAATGAGGAACGTCATTGTAATGGTACTTTTCATGGAAATGAAAAGTGTTTCCTGGTCTCTTGAAAAAGTTGTTCATCTTGGAGCTTTCCCTTCGCCTAATACCCATATGTAAATCATATTCGTTTCTCTTTTTATCGTCTGATAAAACTTCATAACTTTTTTTCACTTGCAGATACTCGTCAGATTTAGCATTCAATTCCTCATCGCTCAACCCCTGTGACTTCAACATGTCAGGATGAAGTTTCAACGACAATTTCTTGAACTTGTTCTTGACTTCTGCAGCAGATGCATCATACGGTAGTTTCAATCGATCATAGTGTGTTTCCTTGAAAACAAAGGCACTCTGGTGCAATTGGCGTACACAGATTCGGCATATCTTACTTCCAGCCAGCATTAACACGATAGTCGCCTGTAAATATGGAAGAACTTAGTGCAGACAGACTCCATCATTTCGCAACTGGAAAAGTCCACACAATTCCCCTCATATATTATATCTACACACAAAAAATTACGTAACTTTGTGGAAACTCACTTATCTATATTATATCACTTCAGTCACTCACTTCCACTGGTAAAGTAACTGTCACTAGAATACATGGAGGAGTCATCAGCATAAGTTGAGGCCCTTCTGCTGATGCCAAAAGCACTGCTGCGGTCGTCCTGCAAATTACTGCTTCGACTGAGCGTACGGTTCTTTCTATGCAGACGGCTGGTGTTCCTGCTCACATTACTGTCTTCTTCATTGCCTTGTTTTCTCTCTCGTACCGAATCTGCATTGTTTTTTTCTGAATCTTCCCTTTTGTTAGCATTATCTTCCTCATCAGCATCCTCGTCTTCTGTAGTTTCATTAAAATCAAGTTCAATCCATCCAGGCCATGCGAGTTCGTTTATAATCAGATCTCTAAATGCATTGATTAAAAATTTTTCAATCTTACCTATATTTCGGAGAACTAATCCATTTCCATCACCAATCTCCTCATTATTCCCAAGTCCAGACAGCATACTGGATCCATTCATATTAACGCAATTCATATCGTAGTGATAAGACGAGTTAGAATCGTTAAATTGATCATTCATATTGTGCTTTATCTGTGGTTGTAAAGAGTGTTTCACAGAATTTTCTTTCCATACTACGCCATCTTCATACAAATTTCCAATTTCTCCTTCAATTTTCATATCTTGTAGAATATCAATTCTTTCCTTGCCCTTGTTCTGTTTACTATATAATTTATTTGACCTCGAATTTTGTCTAGACTCGTTGTTATTGTGAGCATTCAAATTGTTGTCATTATTCTGTACATTATCTTCATCATTTATATCACAAAGAAACGATAAAAATACTTTTTTTGAGATCAATGCGAAGATCAAAAGTGAATGTATTTTCAAATCCGTGATTTTCAGTCTCACTGGTAATCTGATGAATTCTGGTGCTGGATAGTTCACTAATAAGTCACAAATTATTTCAATGTAAAGTTTAGAGTTCCAGTTAACATCTACTGATAATTGTAAATCCAAACCTGTATCCATTTTCTCAAAATCAGCAGCGGTGGGTACGTTCAAATTATTGCTTTCATTGTTCATCTCAACATCCGAGTTTGGGCCTTTCCCATTAGGCTCTGGCCTCGACATACCTTTCACGAGTCCAGAGAAAATCTTACTTTCATCTCCTTCAGTTTCCCTATGCGATGATTGGAAGTATTCATTCTCAGAATCCATATAACTCATACTACCGCTGCCATTACTATTATTTGAGTTGTTTTGTCCATTCCCACCGCTCATTGGAAACCCACCTAGTCCACCTAATCCAACACCTAACCTTCCGATTGTGGGAGTAAAACCTGAGCTAGTTCTGGGCATAATTAGAGAACTAGGATTGCTCATAAATGGATGTGGAGATGGTGATCTGGATAAATTGGAATTGTTCATAAAGGATGCCATGAGTGGAGGACTCAAAGGCGCAGACTGTATATCTGCTCCAGTTCTGGGCTTTGGTTTTGACTTCACCCTGCTTTTTAATTTGCTTCTCAATTTTGATTTCGAGTTAGGCCCTAATTTGAAAGGGGATGAAGATCTTGATTCCGGTTGATCCTTTTTTTTCAACTTGGAGTTGTACTTTAGTCTGTTATGTGGGTCATCTTCCTCCTCATCATCTGCATAATCTTGCTCTTCTTTTTCTCTTTCCTCCTCTGCCCCGCTTTCACTTTTATCTTCATCTATCTCCCCATCATCGTCGTCACTAGCAGTTAATATTTCTTCGGATGTATAAAATTCAGGGAACGGAATATCAATGTCTCGAATGGTCACTTCGGGTGCAGTTTCACCGAACTTAAAGTCAACAACTTGTAAGTTAGCCAAGTAATGCGGTAATTCAACTGTTGACAATTTTGAATTCAAAAATTCTCGAAAAGACAGAGCCAGCTCTTCATCGTTACAAATGGTGTCCCATTGGACGTCAAAGGACATCTTTTACCCTATGGAGTAACCGACAACCATTAAGAGGAAAAAAACATCACCGATTCATGTTAAAGTTATGCGCGCAGGACCACGTTATTGTTAACTTCGTCTATCAAGGATAGGTAACACGCCTTTTCTTTGCCACCCCTCTGATCCTACGATTCTTTTGCTCCTTCAGTTCATAATTGACCGAAACAAACAACGTTCCAAAAAAATAAGATGCTAAGAAATTTTGTACGTCATTTAGCGACGTCCACACAACCAAAATCTAAGGGAACCGCAGTGGTTTTCATGAACATGGGTGGTCCCTCCACTGTTCCAGAAACAAGAGACTTTTTATTCCGTTTGTTCTCTGATGGTGATTTGATCCCATTAGGCCCGTTCCAAAACACGCTTGCCGAGTTCATAACATGGAGAAGAACTCCAATGATTGAGAAATATTATGCTCGTATAGGTGGAGGTTCACCTATTCGTAAGTGGTCAGAATTTCAAGCCTCAAAAGCATGTGAACGTCTAGACGAAATATCACCAAACACGGCGCCACATACTCCATATGTCGCATTTCGTTATGCAAACCCATTGACTGAAGAAACACTAAAAAAAATGCTGAGCGACGGTGTTACTAGAGCTGTCGCATTTAGTCAATACCCTCAGTTTAGTTATTCAACAACGGCATCATCAATTAACGATTTATACAGACTGTCCAAAGTTCATGATCCAAATGGTCAAATTAATTGGTCAATTATTGATAGATGGCCTCAACATCCATGTTTGATTGACACTTTTTCAAACCATATTAAAGATGCACTTTCTAAATTCCCTTCAGATATTAGAGATGATGTGGTAATTCAGTTCTCTGCTCACTCCTTACCAATGGATATTATAAACAGAGGCGATTCATACCCGGCTGAAGTTTCAGCTACCGTTTATGCTGTTATGCAAAAGTTAAATTTTTCAAATCCTTATAGACTTACTTGGCAATCACAAGTTGGTCCAAAACCATGGTTAGGTGCTCAGACTGAAAAGACATGTAAAAGAATCACCGATTTTCAATCAATTCCAGGTGTTGTAATTGTTCCAATCGCATTCACTTCGGACCATATTGAAACATTGCATGAAGTTGATATTGAATTAAAAGAAGCGATGGATCACCCTGAAAAGGTTGTTAGATGTGAATCTTTAAACGGTGATCCATTATTTCACCAAGGTTTAGCAGATATGGTTAAAGACCATTTGAAGTCAGGACAGCTATACTCAAAACAGTTACCATTAGATTATAAATTAGGTAGTGTTTCTGCTAAAAATGTATTTGAACATCCGGATGAATTCTTTGGTGATAGATCCCAAAAGAAAAGTACTTAGATTTTTTTGTTTATAGATAAGTGTACTATTTTGTATTGAATAATTAAGTTAGTTATGATTTAACAGATTCTTGCCGTTTTTCAGTTTCAGTTTTTCCGCCGTTTCTGTATTCAAAAAATGTAGGCCACCCCGTAAAAAAAAGGAGCTGATCAAAATGAATTCTGATTACAAATGATGCTTCTTTTGAAAAAAAAAATTTTAATTAAGCATTACACAATAGAAACTGGAAAAATATTTTCGGCTACAAATGTGACAGATGAAACTAAAGTAATAGAGGAGTAATTCGTTAATCATCAAAATAAAATATACAAGAATAGTGACAAGAAAACTGGTAGCATGATTAGGTGTTTATTCATATCCAATCACCAACTTTCAAAAATAAGAGCTAATTTATAATGGTCCTTTATCTACTTATCTATGAAACTTAAAATAAAAATAATAAGTTGCTAACAAAGCACATCCAAGGGTTCACATCAACGTCAGCTTTTATTCAGAAATCTTTTGTTTCCACTATTTAACCAAAATTTCACAGTTGTTCAAGTTGCAAAAAGAACGGGAATTCATGCTTAAAAATATGATGCCTTCTGATCGCAAAAGAGATCGCTTCTGGTAAGACTGCTCTTAAATGAACATCCAGTAAATGTGTATAATATCAATTCAGCAACTGCCAACTATTTACATACGTGGAGGACCTTACTCGGAATCAGTTAACTACTATTCTCAACTTCATTGATTTTGTCTAAGATACTTTTGTAATATTTGGATTTTTCACTTTCCGCATCTTTTTTCGTTCCCGTATCATCTCTTCTTATCAGCTCCTTTAGACAAAAAGCGTATCTAACCCACTCATTTTTGGAACAAGTTTTCAATCTACCATCTAATTTTTTAATCAATTGGTTCCGCTGCTTATCTTTATTAATGAACGGCAAAACAAATTTAGTAACCTCTTTAAATTTATCCAATGGAAATGGCTTTTCTATAGATGATTTTTCATCCAAATGTTGGTTTAGTCCGCTTAACATTTCAATAAACCCATTATATATCGCATTATCTTTAGTTGCTAACTCTTGGAAAAATAATTTAGACATTTCTTTCAACCCAGCATCCTCATGAACCAACAATTTTGCTAACTGTGATAGTTGACCTTTAACTTTGATTTGTCCCGCCAAGATTAAAAACGTAACGGTCATCAAACAGGTTCTTTGAACTGTCAAATTTTTGTCGTTCAATTCACTATATAACGCACCTCTATTCTCATCAATAATATTAGTAAAGCAAACAGCAATATCTCCCAATCCCAAAACCAAATTACTTCTGACAATTGGGTCATTTGATTTTTCCATCAAGGAAAGGTATAATCCAAGGTGGCTCTCACAGAATCTAGGAGAAATACACATAAATTTGGCAAAACACAATGTAGCTTGTCTTTGTAAAATGTCATTCTTATATTTTTTCGGTTTTGTTATGATTTCAATCAGCAAGGGAACAAATTTTGCTAGAATTGAATTAGCCCCGTACAAAAGTTCTCTTTCTTTGATATTCTGTATTGCATCGGTAAATTCATCCTCATTTGTACCACCAATCATATCAAGTTCCATATCATGTTCATTTTTTTTATTTTCATGCTCTTGTTTTTTCCTTTTAAATTCTGCCTCGCATTTTTCCAAGTATATTATAGTCTTCAATCCAACATGTCCTAGTAAAAACAAAAATTGACTCAGAAATATCAGTTTATCATTTGAATTATTATCTTCTTCAGTATCGCTGAATATACTTAACGCTTTCAGTTTCAAAACATCAGTTACTGACTGATCTGGATTCAAATCAATTTCATATAAAGTATTTAAGGCCTCCTCTGCCAAATTATACCAATGACCGTTTTTTGTGTTGATTAATAACACTTTCTTTAGTTGTTCGATAGCGGATGCAAAATTTGGATAGTTGTAGGTTTTGGGTATCTTTTTCGGTATCACTCTCCTTAATGTAATGCAAGCAGAGCTAGTAATCTGGTAATTAATGTTCTCCAATTCTAATCCAAATTTTAGTAACAAATCTATTTTTTTGTATACCACCCCATAATCTGCTAAAGCGATCATACTCAAAATGATAATTGCGCCCTTTTTTTCTTTCACATACTTTGGTTGCACAAAACTATGCCATAATGCATCAATGACTTGTGGTGTAATCCAATAAGTATACTTAGGAGCATAGTTGGACTTTTCCTTTTCCCGTTTAGATGGCTCAATTTGCTTTCCCTTATAAATTTCAACAATGAGTTTTTCAAGTGAAATTAAATCCGCCATTGAGCAATTATAAGTAAGTTTTATCAATGAAGTAGCAATGTATATAGTTTTCATTTGTGGTGACTCACTTTCATCTGGAGTTAAAAACATTGTGATATAAGCATCAATTAATTTTTCAACGATTTTATTACCATCTTCATTTGACCCACCTTTCCAAATTAAATGTAGCATCTGTTTGATACCATGTTTGGCAGATTCGATATCATAAGCATCGCCGACCGTAAAATATTCGATTGATGAAATGGCATCACTTTTTACCTTAGAATTTAGTAAAGTTCCAGCGATTTCAAATGATGTATCTAAAAGTTTAATAAAAAGACAAGCATCACGACAATAAGCTCTTTTCAAAACAACTTCAACAACTTCACTTGGCAAGTTCTCAGCTGAAATACTATCATCCTCTTGCGGAATCGAACCTAATACCATATCGAAAACCGTTTTGAGTTCCCCATCAAGTTCATCAGTCTCTAAAATTGAAAAAAGTTCTGTATCTTCTAACTCTGTTTTTCGAACAATATTATAAGTTATACCATTATCATATTGTTTAACAAGCTTTGTGTTTTCAATATAACTACCCCAGTAAAATTTCCAAGAAAGCTTACCATTATCAATATTATAAGGGTGATTTCTAATAATACACTTCAGCAATCCAATTGCAGCTTTACGCACAAAACTAGATTTATCCTCTAGATGTCTTATTGAAAACATAGTCCACCGATACCTATATTCTTTAAAGTTTAACGTTGATTTTTCATTCGAGTGAATTAATTCTAAGGCTTGAAAGCATCTTTGACGAACAATCTGAAATGTATCAAGTAAGTGATTTTCGAGTGTCTCTATAAGTTCTGATGTTGTTTCGTAACGCTCATTCAATAATTCAGAGGATTCAGAAATAGCCCTGACACAGTTCCCATAGCAAATCATAACTGCAGCACGAATTGTTTGAGTTAATTTTTCGAAAACTCTAAATAAATTAAGAAACATTAACAAATCGGAACCTAAAATCTCAGATAACTTCACAAGAAAAATACTTATATTTTTTGCTAAATTAGGGCCAATTGAGTCGATTGTTGCTAAGGATTCTAAGACATCTTGTAACAAGGTTCTGTTGTCGTACGATTTGAATGAAATTGCAATGACTTCAGCTATTGGTTCGGACAAGTGTTCAGAAAATGGTAAAGCCATTGTTAACCGATGTGCAACTTGATTATTTTGCTGATGAGTTTTCGCCACTATACACAATAGTTTGACCAATAATGACTTATTTTCTTTTTCTTTCAAAGATTCCTTTGACATCATTATCGTATAAACCGATTTAAGTACAACATCACAAAATTCAACCGGTTCTTGCTCACCTTGAAGAATGGTAGTTAGTTGATAGCTTAGTAATTCACATAGTGTGCTTAATACTGAGAACAAGATTTTATTTAATGCACTTATTCTTCGTTTCTCAGCTTCATGTTCAGCATCAGATGATCTAGGCCTGGATTTCGCTTTAGCCTTGCTTTTTTCCTCGTTGGTAATTAAAAGAACTAAGTATTGAACTGAAACAAAGATTAGGTAGATGTAAAAGTACAAGACTTGTTTATGTTCTGACGCGTCAATATCAAAACCTTCACTGTTTATAATTTCAACTTCCGCTTGTATTGACTTAGTTAGGGTAAAGTAAATTGCAGATATTTTTCTAGTATCTTTTTTTTCTGGTATGAAGAAAAAAAGTTGTTTGAATTTTTCAAAGACATTAGTGTCTAAGATGTTCAAAGGTGAAGCGGCAAGAGCATCAGAAACGGAATTAAAGCACGAAGAATAATCAAAATCATCATCAGAACGCAAATCTGTAGCAAACTGACTCACTTCTGTGTCCAAGTTAAATTCCATGTTTGGCCCTATCGTGAAAAGTAAGTGCTGACAAGAACGAAGTGTTTTGAAACATAAACAAACGGTTCTAAAAATCATGAAATCATGGCGCTGCACATTTTCGTGGTTCAAAAACATCTTTTACCTGATTTTCTTTACTAACTAATACTTAATTCGACATGAGTGATAGGAAAGACATAAATCGGAGTAATATATCTGACTTGCCTCCATCAAAGGCAGCATTTTCTACTAAGAAAAAGTTCAAGGCCAAGAATGGTAAAACTAAATCTCAAAGTGTTAGGCTAATGGCGGCGTTTTCCATGAAATGTTTAAAATGTAACGAGTATATTGCACAATCTAGGAAGTTTAATGCAAGAAAAGAGATTACTGATAAAGATTATCTTGGGATAAAGATTTTAAGATTTAATGTGCGATGTCCACGTTGTTTTAATGAGCTAGTTTTTGAGACTGATCCCAAAAATGGTGACTACCAATGCATAAGTGGGTGTAAGAAAAATTACGAGCGGCCCAAAGAAATTAAAAACAATGAAAGCATTGATGAGATGATTGTAAGATTAGAAAAGGAGGCAAAAGACGATGAACGGATGAAAGAATTGGAAAAGAAAAATGGTAGGAACACACGAAATGGTTTAACTGGTGAGGAAACTGGCATAGAACAACTCGAAAAAAGATTAGTAGAACAGCAAAAAGAACAAGAAAGGGTTGAAGAACTTGAAGATTTACAAGAACAAATGCAAAATCTAGAAAATAAGCGTGTTGCATTGGAGGAAAATAAGAAAAAACTAGGACATGAGAACGATCAATCCTTAGATCTGGAAGTGAAAAAAGCGTTTGATGAGTTCGCAAAAAATAAAGTGGAAAATCAAAGTCTGAAGAAAGGTAGTGGATTAATGAACGGGTATTCATCGTCGGACGACAGTGCAGAAGATGATTCCGATAGAGAGGAACAAATAAATGGAATAAAAAGATCCTCTGCTGTAATACATGGCATTATCAAGCGTAAAAAAACCAAAATCATTAAATAGATTACACAATATATAACAAACTAATATACAAGGGATAGATTAATAACGCTCAATCTCTTAAACGGGCATAACCCTTAAGTAACGTATTAGACACACCGATTCTTCTATTTTCTAGAGCAGCAATCAAATCTCTCAAGACAATTGCTTGTTCCTCACGAGCCTCTCTATATCTGATACCATTATCACCACGAGAATTTATAGCGCTCGAAGAAGACGAATTTGAAGCGGATTGCATCCAAGAATACTTTTTTTTTTTTGATCCACTCATCATCAGGGAAGCAGTTAAATTAGTTTGCTTATGATCTTGAACCAAATCTTCTTCCTGCTTTTCTTCGTCTAGACCTAAAAACATTCTCCTTCTCACTCGTTTTTCTTCACGATCTTTATGCTTTGAAGCTATCTCCCTCAAAGCTTTTGAAGTTTCTGATTTACTATTCAGTCCTGAATGTATACTTGATGAAGATTTAGACGCCTTAGAAGCTTTACTTCTATTGGTTTTCTTTGAAAGTTCATTTAAATGTCTTCTATGTCTCATCATCACTATTGTGTCCTCTAGGATTTGTGTCAGATAGTGTTCGCAATATGCAGATATTAAATTGGAAACCTCACTATCCATTTCAACCCATTTTATTCCCTGTTCTTCAAGCGTCTTATTCATAAACCAATGTAACTGACTTGGTTTCAAAAATGTATTTTGTTCAATCTGTCTTTTGGAAATCGATAACCCCGTCACCATTGCCTCTTCTTCTGCACGGATATTGACACCTGATGCCGCAACGGCATCGGACAGAACCTCATGGTTCTCTGATTGTAGTTTATTTGATGGTTTCTTCTTCGTCTGTGGAGCTTGACCAGTATTGGCAGTGCTATCGGGGCCTACTGCAAAAACAGGGCCGGAATTTGGCTTTGCGGCAGACATTTGCTGTGTTAGCTGTGGTTTTCAGAAAGCAAATGAAACAAACACAGCTCCAAGCCTGCCCTTGTTGTCCAAGCCGGAACTCTGCAGCATGATGAGCCCAAGGGCAAAAACGAAAGATCACGATTTGCAGCCCCTGCGGCTCGGGAAAACTGCCTAAAGCATCCAGCGTCGATCGGCGCGCATTGTTGCACCCGTACACCACACCGGCCACGAAAATTTCCTTTTTGAGAAGCCATGTATTTTTTTAAAAAATTTTATTTTTCATTCCTCCATTAGATCATTTTTAAACCACAAAGACTGACAAGCACCAAGATAGTACGTTCAATAAACTCAATGACAACATATTTATCCTCACAGATACACTTTACTACGCATGAAAATTTTACCACCAGGCTAGTATTAGCAACGTTGTCAGGAAAGCCGATCAAAATCTCAAATATTCGTTCAGACTCATTAAATCCCGGTTTGGAAGAATATGAAATATCGTTTTTGAGACTTCTAGAGTCCGTCACTAACGGTTCCATAATAGAAATTTCTTATACTGGTACATCCTTAATCTATCGTCCGGGTCTTATAACCGGTGGTTCATTTTCACATAGCTGTTCAACCTCAAAGTCGTT
The DNA here is from genome assembly GCA_030556995.1 of Pichia gijzeniarum. NCBI lineage: Eukaryota > Fungi > Ascomycota > Pichiomycetes > Pichiales > Pichiaceae > Pichia > Pichia gijzeniarum. Next base: position 16,213 of record JAKTVB010000065.1, read on the forward strand.
ATCTTATTATATTATACCAATGTTGATGCTAGCCCCATTCTCCAAGAAAAAGTTTTCTATAGTTTTTAAGGGATTGACTTCAAATAAAAACGAAGTTGGATTGGATTTCCTCAAATGGGGATACATATCTTTAATGGATAAATTTGGAATCCGTGATGTTGAACTACATATACTAAAAAGGGGCTCATACCCAAATGCAGGAGGTGAAGTTCATCTATTAGTAAACTCTTTAATTCCTCAACCAATTACTGTTCATTTATTGGAGATTCCCAAAATTAATTCAATTAGAGGTATTGCTTGGTGTACGCGTGTCTCTCCATCTGTTGTCAATCGTTTAGTGGATTCAGCTCGTAATGCATTGAGACAAACCGGTTGTGATGTCAACATAACAACAGACGTTTGGAGAGGCGAAAATTCGGGTAAGTCCCCTGGATTTGGTCTAACTTTATTCACAGAATCAAAGAAAACTCAAACTCGATATATTTTAGATGACGTGGCTCAAAGCGGTGAAACCCCAGAAGAGCTATCAGAAGAGCTATCCTATAAATTTTTAGAGTTGATACAAAACAGCGGATGCATTCCAAGATCTCAATTGGATATGGCTTTCATCTTTATGGTTATAGGGAAAGAAGATATCGGTAGACTCATCATAAATAAAAACCAAATAGATGCAGGTCTTGTTCAACTACTGAGAGACATCAAATCTCTGTTCAATACAGTATTTTATTTTCAAGAAGATGATGAGTATAATGACTCCTTAATTGCAACTTGTAAAGGTGTCGGTTTTACAAATGCCTCCAAAAAAATCGCTTGAATTGCTCGATATTTATATATATAGATATAGTTTACATATTTTAGAAACTTCAAAACTAATTTCCCAATGGCATATCCTTCAATTCATTTAACAACCTTTCAATATAGTTATTTTGCTTGTCGGTATAAATTCTTCTTTGCTCGAACCAATCTTGAAATACCTCACTAATGAGGTACTTTACTTTTTGAAAAATTTTAAATTCGTTAACAAATGTAGTTTTGACTAATATTATCCTCGAAATCAACATGCTTAACTGGTCCATTGAAGTTGTCAATACAATGATATTTTTCTCAATTTCAGATCCTCTAATATCCGATTTAGTCTTCAACTGCATTATCTTCTCATTAATTTTTATTATCCTCTGTAATAATCCTTGAACCTGTTTTTCATTTTCAACTTTATAATTGAAGAATCTCTCAATTAAGAAATGTAAACTTATTAGATAATCTTGGAAACTCTTCCAGGTCTCTAAAATTTCGTTGTTGATAACAGTTATCTCTTGTTCCTTCAAAGTTCTGGACCCAACAAAAAATTTACACACTTGCCTCAATGCTGAATTAATATTTGACATGTTCTGTGTTTCATCATCAACTCTTCTAGCTTTATTTTCAATCAAATTATCCAAACCGAAAAGTTCACCATCAGTTTTTATCATACTTTCTAATATAATTGCAAATCTTTGGTGGTCTGCTGATAACGCAACTTCACGTCTTTCAATTCTTTCGACTAATAGATATAGTTTTGCCCATATCTCAGCCAATTTGGATAAACTCTCATTTAACTGTGTCATATTTGAGATAAATTCCTTGCTCTTATAATTTATTGGACTTTCGTTCCAAATTTGATTAATATTGTTTATAATAGATTCGTTTCTATTTCTGCAGCTACGACTATTGTTTTCATTTGCAACATCCGCACCCAAATCATCAGTCTCTTCATATTCATATGCGCTTTCTATTTCTCTCAATCCTTTTAAAACGTCAGATAAGTCAATTTTAAACCTTCTTGGCAAATTGACACGAATTCCATCAAATTCATCATTTAACTCAATATTGGCAAATTTCTTCCAACTTGAAAAATCATTTGGAACTGTTAAAAACATAATAACAAGATTCTCTTTCGATAAGATTGGATGTTTGCATAATTGATACAAAAATCTTTGCAACCCTCTTCTTCTTTTTTGTAAAAATAATACATCATTCGAAGAAGCTACTGAAAAAAAGCAGGCAAATGTTAGTATTTGTAATAAAGGAATAGAAAACACGTTTTAATACTCACATGCAAATTTTTTTGGTGGCAGCTCGGGAATCAGCCTAAATGGATATTTTTTCCATAAAACCTCAACCAACCATGCAAAATCACTATAGCGTCTTATAACCTTTGTTTCGTCACTCTTTTTGACCGAATGCTTATTAGCGTTGTTTGAAGCGTACTCATGACCAAAATTTATTGTATGAGATATCAAATAATTGATATGTTTAAATACCAATCCTTCCTTTTCCGGTATTTCACGTATTTTGACACTTAAACCATCCACTGAGTTTTTTATGCTTAATGGGTTGAAAGCTTGGATTTCCTCATCAGACCAAATGCCGATATCAACGTGGCGTACTGAGGTTTCTTCAGCAACGTCTACGTCGTATTCATGATCTTTCCCTTCTTCATTCGTATCATAGCTCTCTTGTGGTTGTATTGGAGTGCGATTTTGTGTATCAGATGATGCGTTCAAATTTAGGCCGGCAAACTTCCCCAATGTTGTCGAATTATCGTTGGATAATTTTTTTGATTGATTGCTAGATGCCAATATATTAAATGAATTATAGTTACCCCAATTATTATTGAGACCACTGTAGTCAATTGACTCTGCACCTCCAACAATGGAGTCAACCATGGAAGAGGCTGTAGAAGCTCCAAATATATTTACTGCGTTTGCTAGATTGGAGCCAACATCAAAATCTGAAGTAATATTTTGGTACGTTTGTTGTATCTGTGAAGTTTTGATATTATTGTTATCTGTTTCTTTCTCATCTTTATCAGCCCATGGGTCATCTGTGCCAATCAATGGGCCACTGTAATTGTAGTCAGCCGACATAGTAAAGCTCTCTTGGGCTTGTTCCTCTTTGAATAGAGAAACCTGGGAAGGAAAGCCTTTAGTTATGGATGATTACAAGACTTGTCTATTTTGAAAATTTATCGCACACAAAACTTTCATTAATTGACAAAAATCATCCCAATACTAAAACTATACACAAATTTATTACACGTTTCCATTTTTCTCCTACAATAATTACCCACAATCTCCCGATATAACTGAGCCATGTGGTTGCGGTACATGTTTTGAGGTTTTCTGCTTCAGTTTTGGTGATACAAAAGCTACTTCTTTGGTAAAGGTCGGTCACTCAATGCAAGCGGTATATCTGGATGCACCACTAACTGAAGCTTGCTTAATGGGCAAACTTCTGTCGCAAAATAAGAATTCACATTCAGAACATGTTGCACAACTATGTGTGCTTGTGCAACTTTTTGAAATAAGACAGTACGACTTTGATCCCAAAATCACCTTAAGAGAGACTTTCTCGATGCAATCCAAAATGCTTTCTAGTCAATGCATGTGTGGGACAACAGTTGCAACGTTACCTATGGATGGATTGCAGCTTCCCCTGCTGCAAAGCTGGAAAGAACGCATCTCTGCCTTTCTTGTGTCTCCCCATCTTTTCTTTCAAACTGTGGCTGCAGCGTTATCGGAGAACCCACAGCGAGTTTTTCCGCTTTTTTGTTTTCTTCATTGAAATCAGCAGGATTGGTTTTCAATGTTCAGAAATCATTTGCTGGAGAAGAAGGTAGTTTGATCCGGCAAACACTATACTTTGGTTGAAAATGACAGACAGATTCAAGGTAAAAAAAGTTGCAATCATAGGAGCCGGTCCGGGTGGTTTGACCAGCCTAAATGAATTTTTACACACTTCCAAAGATGGTTCGAGTACAATCATCAATCCATCGTCAAACGCAAACTTGCCTGAAACCCCCGCATTTGAGGAAATTGTTGTTTTTGAACAGAATGACAAAATAGGTGGTGTTTGGAATTATACGTCTGAAACAGATTCGAGATTTCCTAATGATGTAGAAAATTATTCAAAACCAGAGTTTTTAAGACCTCACTTGTCAGAGGGTTTGAGAAACTTAGAAAATGCTGATGAGAAAAACCCGATCACTTTACCAATTAGTGCAGATTTAACAAGGAAATCTGATCAGCTCTGGAACAAAAGCGGTGTTTATGATCATTTGTTTACAAACATACCTAATTACTTGATGAGATATTCTACTAGTTTTGGTGAGAGGGTTAAGTTGGACAGAAACTCTAAAGTTTATGAACCGTTTGCCACACATCCGAATGTGTTAAGTTACATTAGAGAGTATGCCGCAAGATACAATCTTGAAAAATACGTAAGATTTAATACCTCCGTTGAAAAGGTTTATAAGGTTGGCGATAAATGGCACGTTTCAGTCTGCAAATTCGACAAAGCTAAAAACTGTCTTAAATTTTATACAGAGAAGTTTGATGCCGTTGTTGTTTCAATTGGTAGATTCAATGTTCCGTTTTACCCCAGAATTGAAGGATTGAAAGAATTTGATAAATCTCACCCAAACGTTGTACTTCATTCAAAGTCATTCAGGAAAACTAGTCATTTGAAGGGTAAGAAAGTTTTAATTGTTGGCACTAGTATTAGTGCGTTAGATATTGCACAGTACTTAATTCCAATTTGTGATTTGCACATTTCAAGTAATACAAGATCGATTTCAAAGGATATTGCACCTGCTAAGACTGCTAATAATAAAAACAAAGATTGGGTTGAAAGAGTTTTTTCCGACGATAGTTTGAAATGGACTAAACATGGGAGAATTTCCAAATTTCATGGAGATACACTGGAGTTTGAAGATGGCTCGAAGGCTGAAAACTTTGATGAAATCTTATTTTGTACGGGCTATCATCTTTATTATCCATTTTTGGATATTCCTGAAAACAAGGGTAAGGATTATATTCGAGTCAGTTCGGGTTTCGATGGCAACCCTAACTATTCATTGACAAAAGTTGATAATCTTTACCTATATACATTTACGATTTCCGACCCAACATTATGTCATACTGGTATTGCGCAAAATCCGCTTTTCTTTTTAACATCGGAGGCAAATGCAATTGCGATCGCTGGTGTTTGGTCAAATAGTAAAAGTCTGCCATCACCTGAAGAGCAAAGGAAATTCATTGAAGAAAGATTCAAGGGTAGACGTTCTGGATTCCAAGTTTATGATGAAAATACAATCAGGGACTTCATTAATAAGTGTTATGAACTCTCTCCAACTAATAGGTTTAATTTCCTGTCGTATATCAATAATGGCGATATTCAAAGGTCGAAGGATGTTTTATACAAGTTATTTTACAAATTTTCCACAGGACAACTGGATGAGTCTAATCAGTCGATTCAATATAAATTATAGAGTTATTTATTTTTATTGCACTTTTATAGATCTTTAGTATTCTCGAAATTTCATAAGGTTTACTCATTTTTCTTTGCTGACTTTGTCTCTACATTATGTGCACTTTTCAAGAACCATTTTTAGAAAAAAACATTAACGGGCTGCTAGTTTTACTAAACTTGACATGAATCACTCTTTTATATGTTTGGAAGCGTTGTGTGTTCAAAATCTAAAAGTTTTTAGAAAAAAAAACTAGTCCAAATTCCTTGAAACTTGGAAGTCGGTGAGGCTTTCGCTCAAAATATTATCCTTAAATGCAGCAATCGTAGAAAAAAGATTGAACTTGGTTGCAGCAGAAATTTCATGCGTTTTGATATTTACGGAGACGGTAAAAAGCAATACATTGAAGAGGAAAAGCGTAAGTGTTCAAGGTACACTGCAAATTTCAATCTGTGCAAAGAAAAGATTGAGCAGATAGTTCAATTTTCTGATCTAATGAGTTCGTTTTTTCGAAAAACCATAAAAAACGTTCAGCTACCGTGGATTTTTATGCCATTAAATTAAACTCTAAATGCTTTTTTCACACCTATTAGACAAAGAAGTGTAGATAAAAAAAGGAAACTGCAGCGTTTTGATTTTCCAAATTTGTAAATTGTAATTTGGATTTTGGATTTTGGAACATCGCGCGGATGTCGGCTCACCTGCCGTTTTCGGTGGAAGAGCACTTCCACAATCGTTTCCCCCAGCAGGAACAGTAGAGAAGACAACTACTGGATGTAACAAGTCCAAGATATTGTAACAGCGTTGTTCATGTGGTTTGGTAATGTTTTTTTTTTGATCATATAAAAAGTTTTTTCGTTGAGAGTTCGTCCCACAAATTACAAATACTTTCTGTAGATGTTGCGTTAAAAAAAACTTTACAAACTGAAATTAGCAGTGTAAAGGTTGAAATATCCAAAGAAGAACAACATATGATTCCACTCAGCATTACCTAGGAATTTTGTTGGCAAACGAACCGCTTGATCAGACCGAATACAAACATCAAATATTCACGACAGATTCAATGTTGTGCGACTTTTGCAGCAAGAGATGTTTTGTAATATTAATTCGGCAGGCTTTTCAAAGTAACTAGTCTGAGTAAGATTACTACGGGAAGTTATATATAAATACAATACGAAACGCAGATTATTCACTTTCGGAATAAGGTGGTAGTGGAATAGTACCCTTTTGTTGGACGAGACGACCGTAACATTCAGGACGTCTGTGTCTCTCAAAATCAAACATCTTTTGCTTACCAATAATGGTTTCATCAAGGTCGATTTCACTGACTATGACATCATCATCTTCGATTTGTGACTGGACAACAGTTCTACCAGTTGGGTCTACGATCAAAGAACCTGCTAATAAATCTTGACCCTCCTCTTTACCACATTTGCCAACACTGACTGCATAACATGAATTAAAGTAGGCATTTGATTTTGCCGCTAAATCACTGTGATATTGTCTCAAAGTCTTATCCTCTTTATCACCGAATAGGCCCACAGCGTTGGCAACAGAGTTATACCCGATAAGCATCAAGTCCATACCTTGCAATGCGTAGCATCTCCACGCTTCAGGCCATCTTCTATCATTACATATAAGCATACCGACAGTAGCGTCAATCCATTCAGGATTCGTTCTGACAGCTTGAAAACCCAAATCACCATACTCGAAATATCTCTTCTCCAGTTGTTGGAATGGTACATTTTCAATTGGTTCAACAAATCCAGGTAAATGGACTTTTCTATATTTATTCACAATCTTACCCTGATTATCAACTAAGATACTCGTGTTGAAATGATGGCCATCATCCGTCAATTCGGCGTAACCCAAATAGAACCCAATGTTTTTCTGCTTTGAAAGATCAAACAACGGCTTGCATGGGCCTTTTGCGATGTCACCTTTTTCGAAAAAACTATCAACTTCTTCCTGTGAATCGATTAACCACTTGGGAAAGAAGGTTGTTAATGTCAGTTCTGGGAATACAGCGAGCCTTGCTCCTTGATCTGCCGCTTTTTCTAGTAAACCACACAATCTTTGAACCATGTCTTCCCTCTTTGCAGCTCTTGCAATAGGACCCACCTGGATTGCGGCAATTTTAAACTTTCTAACTCCAACCATTATAATCTGCTTGTTATCCGGTGAATGCAAGGAAAACTTTTCTGAACTAGTTCAGGGCAAAGATGCACTGCTGTAGGCTTATATTTATATGTATGAACATCACCAATCAAGTGGTAGCAACAGCAGCCGGTTAGCTTTGTCGACTTCTCCGATCCAAGTGTTATCAGCAATTCCAGCATCCGCTCGCGGAAAAGTCGAGAGCGGTAATTAAGGGGAAACCTGCTGCTTTCCCGAATGTGGCCATTACTGTGTTCTTACTTCTGTCTACTATCGGAGACTGCCAGTGGCATAGTATCAGCAGTCGCAATTAGTGCAGTATTAAAACATTTGCGTAAGAAAATACCGAAAGCTACGTGTTTTTGGTTGGATCCGCAATATAAATTTGTAGAGTTTTTTTTTTTCCGCCAGCAGTTTTCTGCTTTCTTTCTTCTTTTTAATCAGGCGTTGTTCTACGACTATACACGAAAAAAGCAATAAAAACAATAGAACAATGATTGAAAGTGTTTCCTGGGAGCAACTTAACAAAAAGGGTAACAAGTTGTTGTCACCATCTTACAAAAGTAACGGTCATGTTTTCACTTCGGGTTGCTTAGGTACCGATGCTAATGGTAACATCCCAGAAAGCGTTACCGAACAGACAGAAAACGCAATCAAAAATTTGGAAGACGTTTTGAAGGCAAGTGGCTCCTCCTTAGACAAAGTTTTGAAAGTCTTGCTTTTCGTTGCAGACGGTTCTTACTCTTCAGAGGTCAATAAAGTGTATGGCAAGTATTTCACCACCAAGCCGGGTCGTTCATGTGTCGTTGTGGGATTTCCCAATCCCAAAATCAAGGTTGAATTGGAGTGTGTTGCCGAGTATAAGCAGTTGTCTCCAAAGCTATAGTACCATTTTTTAGCACCGTTTATAGCTTATTCTCAGCTTTAGTCTCTTTCCTTCTCTCTGTAGCTTCGAAACTGGCCCATTTTCGCCGCCAACGGCTTTCGAGCGCTTTCTTATCGCGCAGAACGGAGATCTCAAGAAAGTTCCCCGATCTTGTTTCTTCATCATGACCGGTGTCGGAACGTAATCCATTTCCCGCAACGTCCATAGCTTCCATCTCCAGTGCATACATTTTGGTGTAAGTTAAATAGTTGCATAATGGAATCTTTTTTTTCACTCATCTTTTTTCAAAATTGTAAATCGAAAACACAAGAATGTCTTACGATCTAGTCATATTCAACGGTTTAGTAGTCACTGCTGCTGATATTTTACCAAAATCAGTTTACATAGGTATCAATGATGGTATCATTGAAACCATAACTGCAGCCAAAATTACTGGCAAAAAAGAAATCGATGCCGAAGGTGGTTACATCATGCCCGGTGGTGTCGATTCGCATGTTCACATCGATCAGGATAACGCACCCGCTGGTGACGATTTTGAATCTGGATCAAGATCTGCAATTGCTGGTGGTACAACCACCATGATCCCATTTGCAATTCAGCCTAAGAAGGAATACGATTTGATAAAAGTCACCGAGGATTACCATTATAGAGCCAATAAAAAGGGCGGTTCATATTGTGATTACGGTTTCCACCTAATCATTTCTGAACCAACCCTTGAATTGCTGGAAAAAAGCTTTCCTGAAGTTTGTGAAAAAGAAGCAATCACTTCTGTCAAAGTTTACACAACTTATCCTAGATACAAGCTGTCAGATGAGCAATTGTTGCAAATTTTGTTGACGAATAGGAAAAATAATGTAACCACAATGGTTCACGCTGAAAACTCAGATATCATTGATTTCATTAACAAAAAGTTATTGGCAAAAAACTTAACTGACCCGTTTTACCATACTATTTCAAGACCTGAAATTGCGGAAGATGAGGCTTCGTATCGTGCAATATCTCTGGCCAAACTCATCGACGTTCCAATGCTTCTTGTTCATATGTCTTGCGAGTCCGCCTTAGATCACGTAAGGAAGGCACAAACAGAATTGTTCCCAATATTTGCTGAAACTTGTCCTCAATATTTGTTTTTAACTGGCGAATACTTGAAACATGACTGTTGTAACCACTCAAGCCACGATGATAAGTTTCAAGGTGCAAAGTACATTTGTTCCCCTCCATTAAGATCATCAAAGAAAGATTTAGAAGGTGTTTGGAGACATTTGATGAATGGTACAATTACAATATTTAGTAGCGATCATGCTCCATCAAAATATGATAACCCACTGGGAAAAAAGAAAGGTATTATCGATGGTATTCCACATTTTGAAAACGTGCCCAACGGTCTGCCGGGTATTGAAACCAGATTGCCATTATTATTCTGCCATGGTGTAGAGACTGGCAGAATTACCCCACAAAAGTTTGTTGAGTTAACTTCTACCAATCCAGCAAAACTTTACGGTTTAAGTGCCTCAAAGGGTACCATTGGTGTTGGAATGGATGCAGATTTCACAATTTGGTACCCGCAAAACAAGATCGAACGTTTCAAATTAACTAATGAGATGCTACATCACAGCATCGATTATACTCCTTACGAGGGTATGGAATTCACAAACTGGCCAAGGTATACTATTTTAAGAGGCAACATCTGTTACGACAGAGATAATGGCGGTGTCGTTGGTGGCAAAATTGGTTCATATTTAAGAAGAAAAGGTAGTGCTCTGGCAGGACCAAAAAATAGAATTAATCCAATTTTCACTTGAAAATTGGTTAAAAAAATTTAAATAGTTGTAATATCATAGCGGTTATACTAAAAAATAAAATTCATTGCTTGGGCAATGCAATCAATGTGGTTTTTGAACATCTACTCTAAGCGCAGTTTTGAATAATATTTTTTGAAAGCTTTACGGAAAGGTTTGATTTTTTCACTCTGCCAAAACCCTGCAATGCCATCTAAAGCATCGAAATTTAAAAATGCATTAATTAATCTAAAAAACCTAAATTTTTCCGCCGTGTAAATATTTCTATACAATAATTACTGGAACTTTCATCCCGACTAGGCCTTTGTTGCATGGGTCAAGAAAGAGCTGTCTCTAAATTTCTCAAGATTATATTCTGGTTGGAAAGCCATGTACATACTTTCTGGATCGGCACTAATGAAGTTAGTGTAGGCAGCTTCATCCTCACCAATAATTTGCTTTTTGTACACATCATTTTCAGCAGCATTGACCATCATTTGAATCTTGCATGTTCTTTCCAACAGAGTAAATAAGTAAGCAGCTTCATCTACGGTTTCCCCAACAGTTAACAAACCATGGTTTTGCATGATTAACGCACGGCCAGTGTCACCAACACACTTTGCAATACGCTCACCTTCTTCCTTCTCAACAGCAGTACCACCAAAATCGGCATAGACTGCATGATTTTTGTAGAAATAACATGAATCTTGGTTCAGCATTTCTAGCGGTTTACCGTAACAAGAAAATGCTCTTCCCCAAACTGAATGTGTGTGACATGCTGCATTGATGTTTGGTCTAGCCTTATGTAACGCAGAATGAATTGCAAAACCTGCAGCGTTAATGGTACCGGCGGTATTACCACCGATAATATTACCATCAATATCAATCTGAATCATATCTGCCGCTGTAACCATTGAAAAATGAACGCCTAATGGGTTAATCCAAAAAGTTGAGGGATCAACTGGATCCCTGACGGAAATGTGGCCTGCCGTACCTTCTGCAAAATCTTTTCTGCCAAAAACTCTGAATGCACCTGCCATATGTTCTAAGATCCACTCTCTTTTTTTGTATGGATCATCAAATTCCGGAATTTTATGTGGGTTTCCGTTACCCATTGACATGTTTGCTGCACCTCGTTGTTGCATAGTATAGCCTCTTGAGGTTGCTGGAACAACTTTTGCTGGCACGTCAATAGCTGTTGCTGTGGTAGTAGTTTGGACAGACATTGGTTATTTCGTACTTTTTTTTGCTTCACTTTAGATTGGGCCAAGATTAGATATTCTAACTTTGTTATTAAACATGTAGCTCAAAAAAAGTTCCAAAGAAACTGCTTTTAAATATATCGAATAATTTCTGCAAGACCGAACAACATTTCTATTGCTTATCAGACCCACCGGTTCAACAACAATTGAATCTCGGAGTGGTGAACTATACCGGGCAATACGCGGGCTTTTTCCGATATTTCGTTATCAGCCCGCTTTTCTCTTTCTAACCGGTTACAGGATTTTCGCTTTTTTCGTTCTTTTTCCGACCGTGAAAGAAACTTCGGAAAAGTATTCGCTAAAAACTGGATTAGCATCTGATCTGGAAATCATCGAGAAGTACTAAAAGGGAAAAGCGGTTTTTTTAGTGTACGAGCTCTCTTTTTCATTAAATTAAAGAAATCATTTACAGTTGCTTAGATTTACTGTACCAGGAAATGTATTATACAGTTCTAAGATTGCTAAAAACATTTTTTTTTGGTTTTTAGCAAGAATCTGGAAAGTGTTTCACTTTGCTTTCCAATCTTTAGCGCATTTAGCTTCATATAATATTGTCTACACATGCAACAATTATTTTATGAAACAAAGTTGCGTATTTCTGTGCTATATTGATAGCTAAGTAAGTATGTATATATAATATAAATTAAAAAATGTACACTGTATTTGCAAAAACAATTCTTTGCAAAATTATTGGCAAATTAAACTTTCATTTTTTGGGGGAAAAAAATAATAAAGAACGTATAAAGAATTTCTAGAAATAATAATTAAGCAACATTTCAATAACTCGCATAAATGTTTCAGTTATCCAAAGAAACAACTTTGGTGATAACATGATCCTTACCTTCAAATTGAACTGAAGGAGACAAACTTGAAGAATATGAGGAAATGACTGGCCCGACACCATTTATTGGTTCTTCGTCCTCAAAGAAACCATTTGATGCTTTCATATATTCAAAAGTGCTTGGAGTGTCCTCGCGGCCAGCTGGATAGAGTTTTGGTTTGAAAATCAAACCTAGAACGGTGTAGAAAATAATTGCAGAAAAGGTGCACAATATCCAACCTATGTAATTCATATGCAAACAATTAATTGAATATTTGGTTGGATTAACTGCGGCGGCTAAACCTGGGATTCCCAAGACCATAGCCATTAACCAAGCGACGCATCCCCACCAATTGACTCCTTTGTAATAATAATAAACACCATTTGGATTTCTAGTATATAATGATGGGGTATGGTAATTACCCTTTCTAATGAAGTAGTAGTCTGCTATCATGCAACCTAAAATTGGACCAACAAACAATGTATAACTTCCAAGGAAGGTAAGGAAAGTGGTTGCATTTTTCAACATTTTCCATGGAACAATACCCCAACAGATACAGGCCATTAAAATCTGACCCCTTCTAATATTAATATATTTTGGAAATAAACCCGTCATATCTGCTGCAAAGGGGAGAGCATTACCAAATAAGTTGGTACCCATATTACCAATTGCAAAGGCAGCAGCAACTAGACAACAACCAGTTCTTGCACCCGCAGTCCAATGTCTATCCAAAATTCCATTCAATAAGTCCCACAAATTCCAGTATGCGACACCGGAGACTCTATAGTAAGAAGCAACGGCAACCATGGCAAATAACTGAATTGCAACTTTACTTAACATGAAACCGATAAACTGTGGCAATAAAGGTGATGACGTTTTCTTACTATATCTTGCAACATCAGGTTGGTTGATAATCATGGCAGATATCGAACCAAGAATGGAGTTCATGCACATCATAAAATTCCATCCAACTTTTGACGGTTCGGTAACGTTTGTAATACCGAGCTCAAATTTTCCGGGACCATGACCAACAACACAACAATAGATGAAGATACCCAAAGTTGCCCATGGCAAAACAATGGCTTTGAAAGTGAAAAAATGTCTAATTTTGGTAGGATGAATGATCATGACAGGCCATTGAAGTATCCAGAAAAGAAGAAAAGCAACCATTAATCTCGTAGTAATACCTTGATCAATTGGAATATGATTTTCAATGTTCCACCATTTGTGACCAAAAATACATCTTAACACAACATCAACTAGACAGCCACCGTAATATGTTTGAACTGCAAACCACAAAACAGCAACAAATCCTCTAATGATAACAAACAAGTAGTAACCCCAGACACCGAAGGTTGATCTAAGTAAAACAGGATAGCCTACATGATAAACAGCACCCGCTCTCGAGTTCCACATAACAAACAACCCACCAATCAGGGTGGCAACAACAGAAGCAATCATGGTTTTCCAGTACGTAATTCTAGTATTTTTGATTAAACTGGCACCCGAATTCCAAATAGTCACGTTCAAGGAAGACTGAAACCAAACTAAAAAAAAGTTGTACGTTCTCCAGGTTCTGCCATCTTCATTGGTAGGATCCAAATCTGCGTTACTCCTGATACCGTCTTTTTCCGTGTCGGTATTTTTGATGGCAACTATATCGTCAAATTTTGAAAACCAACTCATTTTTCACTTGCTAAGGCCTCTCCACGTAAAGTAATTAGATACAAGCCAGAGTGGAAAAAATGAAAACTTATTTTTTTCGAAGATAAGGAAGGTAAACTCGGATAGAAAAAAAGGAGTTGAAGAGTATATATAGACAAACAGCAAAAAAAGGGGGGTTTATATCCCTTTCTTCAAATTGGGTACGTTATTGCATCGTCAGTAGCCATGGATAACGAGATGGATAGTTTGTCATATCCTGAATCGGAAGGGTCGCTGAGACGATAAGAAAATTGATTCTTCGAAGAAACGAAACGCGGCGGTGCCGGCCAAGTTGTGAAGATTGCCGACGGCTTTTGCATGCCTCCCACTTCACCTATCGCCGCCAGCCAACGTTCATCTATTGTGTAGGATCAGTAGAACATTGGAGACCTTCAGCAATGTTTCGGCTGATCATGCGCAAAATCATTGCCCTACTCCGGGTTTTGGCGGTCGTTATTTCGAAACTAATCTGCTAGCGCCAGTAACAAAATCTTATCATCAAATAGTTAATCGGTATCCTTTTTCTATACGCCGACGATCTCTACAAATCAGCCTCTTTCATGTGTTGCTTCAAGAATATTCCAAATCAAAAGTTGTTGTTGTTTAGAACCACTTATCTATCTTTGAGAACACGACGTTCGTGGCAAGAAAAAGTGCATCCCGGCGGTTCAACGGTTTTTCCTGTAGATACGGGAACCGGGGAAACATCTGCACTTTTCCGAGCATAAATACCAGATATCAGACATCCGCTATCGTTACTTCCTGTGCCAATTTCTTCATTACTTTTAATCTTTTACCAAGAATCAAGGTTTTTTCAACTAGTTGACGTTTGTGCAGGTTTTGCTACGAAATTACTTTAACTAACAAACATAACATGCCACCCAAAACAACACACAAACTAAATTCATTACCGAATGTCCGAGGCAAATGTGTTGATTCACTGGAAGCATCGGAAGTCCAGAAAATTCTTCTCTTGAATCCAAACAGTACTGAATTGATGACCACCAATTGCATTAAAATGGTCGAACAATATCTCCCGGTTGATGCCATCGTCTATGGTTATACAGCACCGAGTACAGCGCCAACCACGGTTGAAGGTCATTTGGACGGTGTCATTTCGTCTGCCGACGTGATCAGAGATGCATACGAATTGATCAAACAAGCAGATGCATGTCTGGTTGCTTGTTTTTCTGATCATCCCCTAACCAACTGTATCCGTGAGGAATTCGACATGCCAACTTGCGGTATAATGGAAGCAGCAATTTATAGTGCACGAATTGTCGGTGGTAGGTTTGGAATCGTTGCTACGGTTTATAGATCTCAAATAAGACACGCAGATGCAGTTAGAAATTATGGATTAACAGGCAACTGTGCCGGACTTTTATCCACGGGTTTGAAGGTTGCCGAGTTACATACAAAACCGAGAGAAGAAGTTTTAAAAATCATGAGAAATGTGGCAACAAGGCTGGTAGTTGAAAAAGATGCCGATGTTATTCTCCTTGGTTGTGCTGGTATGACCGATATGAAGGAGGCAGTTGACGAAGCTGTGAAACCACACGGCGTCATAGTTATCGATGGAGTTGTGGCAGGTGTCAACCTTTTGTCAGGCATTGTTCGTAGTGGCTTAAAAACTTCAAAAAGAGGCTTATTCTGCAGCTCCCTTGAGTCTCGTACCACTCGTGGCCAAGATTGGCTTTGAGTAGTTCGTCCAATTAATAAATTTTTGTAAAAAAAATTCCCACGTATTGACAAGGCATTTCGTGCACGTCTCAAAAATAATTCTAGCGTTAAGTAACTTAAAAAACGTTCATTATACAGCTTTAAAGAAAAACAGTGAAACTCTAAAGTTTTGATGGCAAATTTTGTACAAGTTTCAAAACTAATTCTGCGGCACCCCAACTCATTTCAAAACCGGAACTACCAAACCCATAACAGTGAATGATGCTACTTTTTTCTTTACCTACAACCTCTTTCTCTATACGTACACCACCTTTTCTCATTGGTCTAAAACCTACATTGATTTTTATTACATCCAAAGTTGCCTTACCATCTTTGGTGACAATCAACTCAGGAAACCTCTCCATTGCATTCGCAATCAGTTCATTTTCGTCATCCAATCTTGGTGTTGATTTCAGGTCACCTGGCTGTCTTGTACCACCGACAATTATACCACCATCAAATGGACGTGGAATAACAAATGAGTACTTGCCACCGGAAAGTTTATGAGTAACAGTCATATTTTTATAACTGCAATTTTTCGGTGGCCTAACAAGTAGTGTTTGTCCACGAACGGCAAAGCATTGCGGATCGTAACCTCCATTATACTCCAAACCCATGCCTGAACAATTGACAATAGGCATACCTGGGAGTGCTTGAGAAACTTCTTGTAATGAAACCAAGGTTGCTGCAATGAACTCAACATTGTAGTACATTTTCAATCTTCTCTCTAAAAATTGAAGATAGAGCGGTGAGTTCAGGCACCAAGAATCATATTTAGCTCCAAATTTAACATTGCTGGGTAATTCTGATTTACTTAAAACCTTAAAATTGGATAAACCCTCTCTATATCCTGCAGAAAGTTTTGCATATAACTCTTCATCTGCCTCGACGTAATCAATACCATCTACAAATTTCAACGAAGACTCTGGAAACTCTTGCGATATTTTTTTCATAACTGGAAATGTTGCCCTAGTTAACGGATAGTCTTTTAAATCGCCTTCATTAGCCGATGGAAATGGTCTAAAATGAGCACCAGCCCATGGTGAGGTATAATCAGTATCATCATCAAAGGTTGATGGGAATCTGTTTGCAATAATTTTCACCTGATAATGATTTTCCGCCAAAACCCAAGCACACGTTAGGCCAATCACGCCCGAACCAATAACAACAACTTGCTTTGACATTTTTGTTTGTGTTCTTTAGTTGTCTGGTATAAAGACTTAAGTATGATAATAATGTGTATGTGTTTATACACGGCCAGTGAAGACAACGCTGTGAAAATAAAGTAGGGAAAACGTCTGTTTATCTTTGCTTCAAAGCTTATCGGAACTGTATGCCAGGTTTACCGAACAAATAATTCAAACACTTAACAAAAGCCATTTTGTTGTTAAATCATAGCATCCTTCGCTGAAACATAAATCTCTCTTTGTTTCAACTTCAAAAAATAACCAGATATTTTACAACCGTAGATTAAAAGAAGGAAAACCCAATCAGCTGTTGAAACAAGCATTAACTAGAATATGCCTTATCGCTAATCCCGTCAAGCACTGCGGACTGATAGTTTTTCAAAACTTTTTTTTATTCGGGGAACTTGCAACACTTCCCCGATCTATTTCTAAACGTTAGCCGGATCCCAAAATTGTAAATTTGTAGTCAACTCATGCCACGTATCGGGAGAGACATTGTTACGAAAGTTTGAGAAGTCACCAATTGTACCTGAATATGTTTTCTCGATGTCTGAAATGAAATCATTAAAATTTTGAGGTTCAGCAAATGATTGGGAGTATGAGTTTGTTAGATAGTCATGATGATTCTCTATATTTTGGTTGAGCACTTCACTGGATGATGGCTGAGTGTTACTAGTTAACAATCGAGAGTTCGTGAGTACAGAAGCGGGTTGACTAGCATAATGTATTTTTTTGGAGTCTAAATGCGGTATTTTACTCAAGTTTAAGGAAACCAATGAGTCGAAACTCTCTCTCTTATTGCTCTTTGCCATGCGGTGATGATGATTATTGGTGAAATTTTGATCGTTTATTATCGGCTCATTATTGATTGTATTCGGATCGTCTATGATTTTTACGTTATTAAATTGTTTGGAATATGTAGGTATTTTTGACAAAAGTTCATCTAGCTCAATTAGCCTATGTTCATTGTCGATTGCAGTAAAATTGCCTGCATTTTTCATATATTTGTTAATCTTTCTACCATCCTCGGTTTGTGGGTAAAAGTTACCGGCAAAACTGCAAATAATTAAAATGATTAAAGCTGAAAAACAAAACTGAGCATCCCAAAATCCAAAGGCCGACAACCACTCATTGTTTTTCAAGTTTGCCAAAATGTCAATACTTGAAATTGCGGAAGTAACACACCTTGATACAACGTTTTTTATCGACTCAGTTGGTTGAACATGCCCTTGAAATAATGATAATAATAATGGTCTAGTTGTAACAATGATATACTGATTCAAACGCAAATATAAGTTGGCTGTTGACCTGTTGTCAGAAACCATCAAATTGTCTCTAATTCTTGTCGGTAAAATATTTTGTAATTCATCGAATTGCTTTACGCAATCCAAGACTTTTTGAACCTTGATTGAAGTTGAGCCCTTTGTAGGACAATAAACGTCCTTCATCACCGATCCGAGAATTGTAGCTAGTTTCACATTATAACCAAGCAACTCAATATTAAAATTATCGTGCAAATCAACAAAATTTTCGTTTGGGTAATCAACATCTATATCTTCGATACCAACATGGATTGGATGGCCCAAATTCGAACACCAGATAGTGTCCATTATAAACACTGTCCACCATAATCTTTTCCTTTTCTCCTTCTCGATTGGTGAAATAAACGGGATATTTCTATGCAAACCTTGAATAAGGGCAGATCTGATTGCCAAGCCATAAAAGGAAAAAGCGGCATTGGCACTATTTAAGCCCTGTAAATAAAATGCAATCAAAATTAAAGTTTGAACCAACTCCATAGTTGGTTCCTCATAACTGGATTTATATAGCCTCATTGCTGCAATGTAAAACTTCATACCGGGTATTTCCCCATTTGGAGATTGACTGAGATATTGTTCACCCACCGCTAATGTAATCAGAAAATAGCAAATCCATAAAGGTTTTTTATCTCTTAGCTTTTCATAGGCTTCGTCAATTTCTTCATAAAATTTTTTTGCATCAAAGAGATAGTATTCGTGACTTAAAAACTTTATCACTTTTTCAACCAATGATAGTGCATAATCTTTATCTGGCAACATAATGATGCCCGAAAATGATGTCTCTAGTGTCGGATCTTGGAAAAAATGTCGACGTTGGGAAAGCTGTGAGGATGAATTTGGAGACAGCTTATCATAATCTTGGGTAATTTCAAATAGATGAGATTTTAGTTCCGAGTCAAAAACTTGACCTGAAGAAGTACCAAAATAGATGCTGTTTAAGGACCCACTTGATTTCAAATTAAATGGGATACTTACTTCATCATTGATACTTGTGTTTGGGGTCCCGGTATCAGTGCCGATCTCATTTTCAAGCTTCTCTTTATTTCCCGCTTTGGGCGCTTGATTGTTTTGTTGAAGTAATAAATTCTTCTCATTTAGCTTCAGTTCCAGGAACCTTATTCTATCCTTCAATTTATTCAGCTGTGATTCCATTAGAGTTACCTTTTTTTCACGTTGCGGATATTTACATTCGTTATTTGAATTCAAACAGTTTTGACAAGCAGGCGATCCACCGGAACATTTAATTTTTTGAGATCGGCACCTCAGACAAGCCAAATGGGCTCTTCCCACAGATTTTATCGCCAAAGGTTTGAAATTAATGTGATCTGACATTCCTTGTTTGTATAGACCGGCTGATGAACAGAGGGAAATAGCTTGGAAGTCGGATTAGGATCGTTACAGATAGATAGTGATCTTAGAGAAGGGCAGAAGACGGGAGAAAAAACATGGAGCACAAAAGTGGTGTACGGTTGGAAAAGGACTGACAGATTTCGTTGACAGCTTCATACAGAGGAAAGATGCGTTGTGGAGAAGGTCGAGTTTTCGTTGGAAAAGCAACACAGAACCAGCGGCAACCATTCAAAAGTGTACAGTGATGACACTTTGTCGGAAAGCGTTGGTATAGGGGAAAAAACTGTTGCTTTAGAGGTTCAACTTTTCAAAAAAAAACCGATCCATTGTGTGGTTTTGTAACTGTGGCTTTTGACTGTCGGCAAGTGGAAAATTGGTATAAAAACACGCTGTTTCTCCGACATTTGCTGTTCTGAGCTGTTTCTGCCTTTTGCTTTGGGGATCAGACAGCATGTTTTCGAAGCTCTACGTGAGATCTTCTTTGTCCAGTACATTGAAAGGTTTTAGTAATGTCAGATTCACTTCTACAAATGCCGGGAATACTGGCAGAAAAGGAACGAACTACAGTTCGATCATTGGTTCATTAATTGCTGGTTCAATTATTGGCGGGTCTGGTATCTACTACCAACTGAAAACGAATCCGCCCGAGGATTTATTCCCAAATTCTTCGGTGACACGGTTGGAAAATATTTCTCAACCCAAATATGGCAATCCAAATGACGCAATTTCTGAAATCATTTCTGAACTCGGTCAGTCGAAAGTAAAGACAAGCGAATCTGAAATCAAGTACCACAGTGACAGTGATTGGGCAACCGACCATGCCAAGGCAAACGAACACCCGCTTGCAATTGTTTATCCTGAATCGACCAACGACGTTTCTACTGTGCTCAAGATTTGTCACAAGCTGAAAGTTCCAGTTGTTCCATTTACCGGTGGTACTTCATTAGAGGGGCACTTCATATCCACTCGTCCAGGCATCTGTATTGATCTGAGTAAAATGGACAAAATTCTTGCGTTGCATCAGGATGATTTGGATGTTGTTGTCCAACCAGCCGTGGGATGGGAAGGTTTGAGAGGGTACTTGGATAATTACAACTTAATGTTTGGACCCGATCCTGGACCGGGTGCATGTATTGGCGGAATGGTTGCCACTTCCTGTTCTGGTACAAATGCTGCTAGGTACGGTACGATGAGGGAAAACGTCATTTCCGTGAAGGTGGTCTTACCCGACGGTACCATTGTCAAAACGAAGCGTAGACCGAGGAAATCATCTGCGGGTTACAATCTAACCAATCTATTTGTCGGTAGTGAGGGTACTTTGGGTATTGTAACTGAAGTTACACTGAAGCTAAACGTCAAACCAAAATTTGAGAATATTGCATTGATTTCGTTTGACGATTTGAAAGGTGCAGCGAGATCTGTTTCCAGATTTGTCCAGGAAGGCATTCAACTGAATGCAATTGAATTGTTGGATGAGAAGATGATTCAATTTGTCAATTATTCCAACCAAACAGAGCAGAAATACGATGAAGCTCCTACGTTGTTATTGAAAATTGGCGGTTCATCGAAGGACACCGCACACTCATTGACCAAGACTGTGCAAAAGATTGTCAATGAAAACGGTGCCAAGAGTTTCAAGTTTGCTGCAAACGAGGAGGAAAAATTCCAACTTTGGAATGCAAGAAAGGTTGCACTATGGTCGACAATTCAGTATGGTAAAGAAAATATCGACCCCAATGTGCAAGTTTGGACAACAGATGTTGCAGTTCCAATCTCCAAATTTGTGGAGTCGTTGGAGGCAACCAAGAAGGAAATCGACAAATCCGGGTTAGTGGCGCCAATTGTTGGGCACGCTGGGGATGGCAACTACCATACGGTGATTTTACACACAGAAGAGCAGAGACCCATTGCAAGCAAATTGGTTGAAGGTATGATTGAACGTGCACTTGAGTTGGATGGCACGGTCACAGGCGAACACGGCATCGGTGTGGGCAAGAAGGATTTCTTGGTTGAGGAGCTTGGTGAAGATACGATTGCCCTAATGCGGAAGATCAAGTTTGCCGTTGATCCACACAAGATTCTCAATCCAGACAAGGTCTTTGCTATCGACCCCGTCAATGATAGAACTGTTTGATGTAGATTATAGAAAGACATAGATTGTAATATTTTTGCCTAATAAATGTAGTATATGAGGCTGAGCGGCTTGAGAATGCCGGCGGTTTGCGCCATGTATAAGTCTACACATAGATATATTATGGTCAAACTGCAACAATAATGCAGAATGCCAAGATCTGGTAATTTCTGGGGGGAGTGACGGTACGAAATCAGGCAGCCAGGAAGGTGGGAAAAAAGAAGAAAAGGAGGGTGGGAAGACCCGTTTTGTACAGTTGCGCCGCTGGAGGCTCAATCGCGGCATTAGCTCGGTGCCGAGGACGTTTGCTGCTCGGTATCTTGCCGGGTTTGTGTTGGCTTGGGACATCAGAATGGCTGCTGGCATTATCTTTTGCAGCAGCAGGCACACAAACTTTGGGTATAAATAGCTACGGTCTTCCTGTTTGACCTGGTCTGCAAAAATTGTAATATTAATTTTATCAGGTCTGGCAAAACAATTACAAGATGCTAAAACAACTAGTTTACTGTATATTTGCTTCTCTCGTCAACTCGGCGTACATCACAACGACCACAGAGACTGTCGTTGCGGCAACAACGACCGTTGTTGTCGAGTATTCTGAGTCTTCTTCGTCTTCTTCTTCCACCAGCTTGTCACCATTCCAATTGATTGTCTTGGATTCGGTAAACATTTCAAAAGAGGTTGAAATCAACTGGCGCAAGAGGATGTTTTATCCGAGGCTGGCAGTTTAAAGATGATTGACATCAGCTCATTGAACCAAACATCAAACTACGCTAAGGTTGCAAATTTTGAAGAATTGGCTGAAATTTATGAAAAGTTAGGTTTATTCAATGCAGTTGGACTTATTGAGGAATTTGGCTTGCAGCTGACTGCAACTGCCTCACCAGCATCCATAGTTGCAACTTCAACATCAACACCAACTGCGTCAGTTGCTCCTCTCAATAATAAGACAGCAGCTTTGGAGTTTGTAAATTCCTTTTATTCAGCCCTTACGAATCCAAATGATAGAATTCAAGCAGCTAAAATCGATTCACCACTTTTCACTGATGACTGCTTAGGAAGAATCACAGCTACTAGAGATTTTGTTGGAACCGAATTAAATACTGAATATATCTTTGGATTATTCAGTGATATCAATCCAGTTTTGTTCAGAATGATTGGCGCCCCAAAAACTGCTGAACTTCAAGATTTCATCTTTGATGACAACAAAGTTATTACGACCGCTACAGCGGAGTTTTTGATTGAACCTTTCAATTTTACAGTTCCAGTTCAGATGGATTTATATTTCTTGCTGGATGGATCAAATGGGGAAAGCTATGCTATTGCAGAATACGATGCTAGTTTCAGAAACTTTGATAGAATTTATGCTATTGTCGGTGGATATACTGAAAATGCTTTAGAAATTGCTTATGGTGCAGAAGCAAATATGACCGGTGGGGAGATGTTTTACGATTTAGCCATTGAGTCGATTTGTTTAGCCCACGAGGCATATTGTACTGACGAAAACCAGCAATACTCCAATATGACTGAATGCTTGCAATACTTACATACCAAAAGAGTTGGTAGGAGTTACGAAGGAGGTAGGGATACCATATTCTGCAGAAACATTCATCAATGTATGTTACCATATAGACCAAATGTACATTGTCCACATATTGGGCCAAGCGGTGGTGATATGTGTATTGATTCCGACTCATTCCATGCAGACGTTCTTTACTCTTATGATAGCTATTTTTCAGAGTTATTCTACGCTCCATGAGCTATCGGCTTTTTTCTCTTTTACTTTTCCTCTCGTTACTACTTTAATGTATGTATTCTTTGTATACTTGAACTAATGCAAAACTTTTGCAAAATAATGGTACTAAAAAATTCCCCACCACAGGATGGTGGCTGACAAAAGGCAAAAGTTTTATGATCGAAAACAATGTGTTGAAAACAATTGTAAACCAATCTAAAAATGTTTATACTTCTATTCTTACATGTTATTGTCGTTTGAGAATGCTAGTAGCGTTAAAAAAATAGTCCAAGGTAATGTTATTGACAATCTCGAATACTGATGGTATAGATTCAAAGTTCGTTCTTGGGCCACATGAAAAAGGCTAATCAACAAAATGAATAAAACTTAAATTTTGAAAGCAAAGGAAATATTTGGCGCTGCAGTCAAAGTCCCACATGTACTCAATTCAAAGAAAGAGTAAATTAGCAAAATTAAATGCCGCCAAAAACTTTTAGTCAAATTTCGAAGTGATTTTGGCAAAACGTATATGAATGTTGAAAGTGATCCACATATTCAGACATTCTCAATTTGCCCAAAGTAGCCTTTCCTTGAGATGGTTCTAAAAGTTTGCAGAATTATTGTTTGAGTTCCATTAATGGTTAATCAAGAAATTAGGATATAACAATAAGTTTTCATTTAGGATAGAGTGTTGGATGTGCAGGTAAAAGACGGCCTGCAATTCTCACGGATTAACAATGAATTGCAGCTGATCATGGCATAAACTAAGTGAGAATTCTGCTTTATAGGAAAATAAAGATAAGAGTTTAAAGAGCTGCTTCTCAAAAAGTCTTATCGCCGGGCTCAGTGGCAAAGATGGGCCAAGACGACCAGCAAGATGGTGATTTGCCGAATTGGGCAATTTGGGCAGATGCGGCGCTTCCCCTTTTGTTCGCGGGGGAAGTTTTCCCATTTAAGAAACCGTCGCATCTCATTGATAGACGACTCGTACCGAATAGAGTTGGAGTGCAGTCACAGCAAGTTATTGAGTAGCATAAGCAAGAGGCAGCCCTTCCAAAAAACCCAGCTTTCCCCACGGTAAAACTGTTGCAAAAGATTTGCTGCCTTTAATCAATTGCAGTAAAATCTACACACTTCGGCCTGTGAGTTGCCTAATGCGGTAACCAACTTTCTGCGGGTTGTCTGAAAAATCTCCCTTTACAGATTCAAACATTGATCATAAAGTAAGAAACCTATTCAAGTACTGGAAGCTCCTTTCAAAGAGATTGCAAAATTAATCAAAGTCTGCTGCGCTAATACAGCTCATATATTTTGCCTTTAGCACGAAAAAGTTCCTATCTGACAACGTCATTTCAAGTACTATGTTTTCGCATGGAACATCGTTTTGCTGTAAATCTAGGATTGAAGTTGAAAAAGTTATAACCTGTTCCACTATTTTTTTTTTTACACATCGTTTTTAAAACCTTCAAAATCAAAATAACTGTTTAAACTTAATGCATTGTTACCTTAAACGTCTTCTGAGCTACAATAAATTACTCAATTTGAGCAGTGTATATTTTCTTCTCGTTGAAAGTCGTACCTCTAAAAAATGGCTGTATATTCATGGCTCCAATTTCTGTACAAGTTGCAAAGCCATGAATTACCAAGAATGTTTTTAAAGCGATGGAAACTTTATTGCTCATCAAGTTGTTGGTATCAATTTTTAATAGATATAGTTGAAGTGTTGCCTTTTTTTAGAAAAAGGGAAGCATAATCTTTGCAAATAGTACTACAGTCTAATCTACCCCACAAGTTATTCTGCGTGAGGTAATTTTATAATTAAGAATAATTTTCCGAAATTTACATTCACTACCAACTCCACAATAAATTTTGTCCAAAACTAATACATTAGGCCTTGCTATTCGTGGTCGTCAAAAAGGCAGGAAAAAAAAGATGAAAAGAACACACAAAGGTTTCGTAGTTTCTTTCAAATGCTCTATTGTTTGCGTATTTGCTCATAAAAGGCTTCGAAGTGTTGTTAGCCACCAAATTTATCCATTTTAATTTTAAAAAGGACCAGCTTACAACCAACGTCTAAAGTTTAGTTGGGAAAATAGTCCGTCAAACACCCAATATGTATATGTATATGTATATGCAGATCGTACATGACCAACCCGCCAACCGTGTCACATTGAAACCTGATCTCGATTTGTTGCAGCACTCGGCTCCTTTGGGAAAGCTTTCCCTACGCCCGAAACGGGACACAAGCGCCAACGTGTCTGAAACGCCGGGGCGCAAATAGCGAGGCGCTAGACCCCATTCGACGCCATTCGACGCCATTTGACGCCACTTTGGCGCCACTTTGACGCTCGTTTCGCAAGTTTATGTCGTATACCCGCCTCGGCTAATCTAGATTCCTGTACGGTAATGTCCGAAATATCCTATTATGGCCGGTGCCGGATGATTACATAATACGGTGTGTGTGCTTTGAAATACCATCGATTCAACAACTGTTGCTACCGCATGTGGTCCGATTGCCGCTGGTAACCTGGAAGTATAAATAGGGAAGGTATTTCCCTGTTTGGTTTAAATTGCAGAATTAATGTTTTGCTCAAAGCCGCCTTTTCCTCGAACAATTGAAAGATGCTAAAACAGCTGGTTTACTGTATATTTGCTTCTCTCGCCAACTCGGCCTACATCACAACGACCACAGAGACTGTCGTTGCGGCAACAACGACCGTTGTTGTCGAGTATTCTGAGTCTTCTTCGTCTTCTTCTTCCACCAGCTTGTCACCATTCCAATTGATTGTCTTGGATTCGGTAAACATTTCAAAAGAGGTTGAAATTAAATTGGCTGAGGAAGAAATATTATCTGAAATTGGCAGTCCAAAGCTGATCGATATCAGTTCATTGAATCAAACGTCCAACTATGCCAAGGTTGCGGATTTTGCAGAACTGTCCGAAATTTATGAAAATTTGGGTTTATTCAATGCAGTTGGGCTAATTGAAGAATTTGGATTACAGCTGACTGCAACTGTTTCACCAGCATCCATAGTTGCAACTGCAACCTCAACATCGACCGCGCCAGTTGCCCCTCTCAATAATAGAACAGCGGCGTTAGAATTTGTCAACACATTTTGGTCGGATATCACCAATCCAAACGATAAAATCCAAGCAGCTAAAATTGATTCACCACTTTTCACTGAAAATTGTTTAGGAAGAGTGACAGCCACTAGAGATTTTGTTGGAACCGAATTGAATACTGAATATATCTTTGGATTATTCAGTGATATTAATCCAGTTTTGTTCAGAATGATTGGTACCCCAAAAACGGTTGAACTTCAAAATTTTATTTTTGATGATAACAAGGTCATTTCCACTGCCACAGCAGAATTTTTGATCGAACCTTTCAACTTTACAATCCCAGTCCAGATTGACTTGTACTTCCTGTTGGACGGATCTAATGGGGAAAATTACGCCGTTGCAGAATATGATATTGGTTTTAGAAACTTTGATAGAATTTATTCTATCGTTGGTGCATATACTGAAAATGTTCTAGAAACTGCATATGGTGCAGAGACAAACATGACTGGTGGAGAAATGTTCTACGATTTAGCCATTGAATCGATTTGTTTAGCCCACGAGGCATATTGTACTGACGAAAACCAGCAATACTCCAATATGACTGAATGCTTGCAGTACTTACATACCAAAAGAGTTGGTAGAAGTTACGAAGGAGGTAGAGACACCTTATTTTGTAGAAACATTCATCAAGTTATGTTACCATATAGACCAAATGTACACTGTCCACATATTGGGCCAAGTGGTGGTGATATGTGTATTGATTCTGACTCATTCCATACTGATGTTGTTTACTCATACGATAGCTATTTTTCAGAGTTATTCTACGCTCCATAAGCCGTCGCCAGCTTTTCTCCTTTTTTACATTTCTCATCGTTTTTATTTAATTTGTTATAGTTTAGAAATACTAAAACCACACAGTGTGTTTGAAAATGAGGAATTACAGAATATCACTGTAACGTCGAATGGTAACGATTTGGCCTTTTTGGGATACCTTATTTATGAAAAATTTAAAAGAAAGTGAATTGTTGTTCAAGTTGAATCTACAATGCTTCAACTGTAATTGTCTTTTCTAACTGTTATTTTTTAAAAAATATGAAGTTGAAAAAAAAATTATGATGGACGGCCCACTTGATATAAGATAGACATTAAAGTAATTTGTTTTATAAAAAAACGTTTGAGTTAAAACACTATTGGTGGCAATACAATATGGAACTTTGTTATACCGCATATGATAAATGAATGGTAAACTGGAAATGTCTTTAATTATCAAAGAAACTTTTTGTATTCTAGACCTTCAAGGTTTACATACGAATAATACAACAGGTGGCCTTGAAAAGTCAAAAAGTCTATTCAATTTTTGTCCCCACTTAACAACGGCTACAAAATATCTTCTTTTGAAAATGACTTGATATGTAACTATCAAATTTTGGAAAAAAGCAAAACCTAAAATAGTAGCTAAACAATCTATATTGAACACCTTTTTGTTCAAAATTCCATACACCTTAACATGATTTGCTTAGTAGTATAAAGGTTTAAAAAATAAAAGTTTTGAAGTTTCTCCCTCAGTTCGAAACTGTACTCAAATGTGAAACCAAAATCCCGAACAAAATTTAAGCTTTTGTTTTGTAAATCAAACCAAATTTTTATAATTTACAGTTTCTGCATGTAAAGTACAATTTTGGTTATGTAATTCTACACCTAAAACTGCATATTTGGGAATAGAGTAGTTTTACAGGATACGAGAGGAAGCCTTTAATGAAATTTGACATTTGTGTTCTATCCTTTTTATGCGCTTCATTCTATACGAAATATCTTGATAACGCCAACGTTGGTTCAACTTACTTTTCAGGTATGAAACTTGAATTAAAGTTAAAGGGTAATGGATTGAATTACTTTATTACATGTTATACTGTTGGCTACGCAGTCTTCCAAATTCCAATCACCTTTATAATTACTAAACCTCAATTTTCAAGACATTTGTTACTCTTCTGTGAATTAGGTTGGGATATGATGGCGCTAGCTAACGCTTATGTGACAAATGCCCCTCAAATGTATGCCATAAGTGCTTTTGTTGGAGTTTTGAAACCTTGTTCATTTCCTTCAACTTTTGTTATTTTATCCTTTTACTTGGCCGATAAAAAACTTTTCAAAAGAGCAGGATTTTATGGAGCATTTGCGGTCGCTGGCAATGCAAGTGCCGGTGCATTGCAAACTCATGCACGTAAGGCATTAAAGAGCTACAGGTGGCAATCCATTATTGATGCAATTATTACATTTGCTATTTTTATCATGAGTTTCTTCTATTCCCCGGTATTTCGTCATCTTGTAAAACAGTTGATGTTTTTACCTAAGATGAAATGATTTTTGCAAGAAAAAGACTAGAAAACAAAATTACCTTTCCAAGGAAAATTATTTTGAAAAGTTTGGGGGAAACTGTCTTAATTTGGAAAGTATATGTCTGTCCTGCATTATGGGTTTTGCACCATCAATCATGGTATTTAAATGGTCCAAAACTTTACATAGCACTATGTCCGTATCTATACACAACTGTTTAAGTCACCACATGGAACTCATTTATGTATTGTGTTGGTATTCCGTGTGCAATGATTATTGCACCACTGTAAGTATTATGGTCAACCGCTACCCCTTAATTTTTTTATGCTTATAACATACTACGCTTGTATCATTTTGTGTGTTCGGAAAGTTCCTAATGCGGTTTTGATTTCAGCATCTTTTTTGGAAAGACCATAAAGGGATGGATTAGCACAAGTTTATTATACGTGGATTGCGTCATTATGCAAGGATACATGGAAAAGAAAGCATTGGACTTAAGCTGAGTTGAGGCACTATCATACGTGGTTAATGCATTTGCAACACCACTCCAGTATAATGTCGCAGATTCACCAAATTTTAAGAGAAGTTACATTATCAACTTTTTTCTAATTGATTGTTTACATATTATTTTTTTCATTTGCTGGGTCTTGGATAAATACGATTTGAAAAAAATATATTCCAAAATAATCTAGGCATAGACATGTTAATGCGGATAACATACTGATTGAATCATTGTATAATCAAGATGAAGATGAAAGCAGTTATGACCGTATTTCTGTCAAAAATGATAGTAATATTACCATCAGAGAACGAAAGCTTAACAACTTTGATTCATCCTCTAGTTCTATTAATGTGCCTATCAGGTAATTTTGATGTATATTTTTAGCAAAAATCAGTTATTTTAACTTTTCTCCAATTTATTTTCTTCATGTGTAGTTTGTTATTAAGGCTATTTTGTTGTGTGATCTAGGACCCTGGCAAAGCCATACTAATCGTACTACAATAGGGCCTAAAATGGGATGAGTGGCTTTCAGTTCATAATTCATTGCACTATATCACGTGTATTGGTGGAAAAACGTTGCTTTTCCGCAAAATTTACTCTGTTGGGCAAGTCCCTCCGCCGGAGCGGAGCTTTTGTGGCGAAAAAAGAAAAAAATTCCTTCAACCGTTATGGGAGATGCAAAGCCGATGATTATCGGTGTTATCCACATGGAGCTTACTCTAGATAGTGAAAAAATGAGTCAACTGTGGATTTGAAAAGCATCTCATCCCACAGCTGCAAGATAGGGTAAAACTAAATTATTTGGAATACTTGGGTAGGCATATTTAATAGACTTGGTGTTTCCATCTCTTTTTCTTCAACAGACGGAAAAAAAAAAAACTTTTAATTTTTCAACAAACTTTTTCTCAGGACAATGTCAGACTCAAACTCAAACAATTCTGTTGAAAAACAGGCAGACAACGTCTTATCAACAAAGACTACGGCTATTCCAAAACACATCTCCTCCCGTGATGCCGATGTTACCTTGAAGTTCATGGAAAAATACGATGCTGAAGTTCCGGAAATTACACCTGAAGAGGAGAAAAAGTTGGCAAGAAAAGTGGTTACTATTATTTTACTTCTAACGGCAGTAACCGACTTGTTGCTTTACTCCGATAAAGCAACTTTATCGTACGCTTCCATTTTTGAACTTTGGAAAGATACAGGCTTGGACCAAAACAAATACAATAATTCTTCAACTCTATTCTATGTGGGTTACATCGTTGGTCAAACTAACCTGATTTTGGTTCAAAAAATGCCAATTGGTAGACTTATGACTATTCTTGCATTTTTGTGGACCATGATTATCTTTTTACACTGTACTGCTTACAACTATCAAGGTATCTACGCTTTGAGATTCTTCTTGGGATTTGTTGAATCCATTGCGATTCCGATTTTGAATACTACCATGGGTCAATTTTTAACTGCATCCGAGAAGGCTGCAACTGCTCCATTATTTTATTCCACTTGTGTGGGTGTTACGATTCCAGTTGGTTTTATTGCATATGGTATCTTATATGCAAAATCAAGTGTTCCAATTTGGAAATTATTTTTCATTATTATTGGTGGTTGTACGTTTGTCTGGACAATTGTTATTTTTTTCATTTATCCAAACAATCCAACTGATGCAGTGTTTTTGTCACAAAAGGAAAAAGTTTGGGTTATCAGAAGAGTTCAGCAGACAACCCGTTCCTCAATTGAACAGAAGGTCATCAAAAAGCATCAAGCGATCGAAGCGTTAACGGATCCAGTTTCATGGTTATTCTTTTTGTTTTTCCTTTTGCAACAATTAGCAAATAACTTACCATATCAACAAAACTTACTTTTTGAAGGTATTGGTCGTATTAGCAATTTGGATTCGACATTGGTTTCAGTTGCATCTGGTGGATTTGCAGCTATTTGTTGTTTCATTGCAACCACATTCTTATTTTTCAAGCCAAACTACACTGCATTCTCCGTTGTCTTTTGGACCGTTCCATCATTTGCCGCTTCAATTGCAGTTGTCACAATTCCATGGGACAACAAACTTGCATTGTTAGCAATGTTGTGTTTGGCATCACCGCTTTTCGGTATTCCATGGATTTTGATGTTTTCATGGAATTCAACTTCTTGTTCAGGCTACACCAAGAAGATAACTAGAAATGCAATGATCATGATTGGTTATGGTATTGCTAATATTATTTCACCACAATTATGGAGGGAAAAGGACGGACCAAGATATGTGCCTGCCTGGATTGTTCAAATTGTGTTATCATTTTTCATTGCACCATTGTTAGCATTAGTTATTTGGTTCATCTTGAATAAAAGAAATAAGGCCAGAAAAGAGCTTATCAATGAAGAAGGTGAAATAAAAGGTTTCATTGACGATGAATCAAATGGAGAAATTGAAGTTGATGCAGCAGTTCTTGATTTGACTGATTTAGAGAACGACAGATTCATATACCCATTATAATTCACTTTTAATTTTTTTGTTTTTTTGTTTTTCTTTTTTCTCAAAACCCTTTCCTAATACGTTTAAATAACTTGATGCTTAGCATAATATATAATCAAACCTAATAATATTTATAATAAATTTTACTTGCAAGTTACAATTTAAACCTTATTCGGCCAAAAATGCTCAAAAAATTTATCATTTTAAGTTCAGCAGCAACGAATGTCACAATTTTTTGAAACTGATATATTATTACACCTTCTTCGTTTGTTCACCAGTTACAAATTAAAATTTTTCTCAACTAGTAAGGCCATTATTGTTTCATCAAGTTATGGTGGTGCAGGTATAATTAATTTAGGTATCAAAAATTACTTAAAGGAAAAACCTTTAACTTCGCAGTTCACTTTTTTATTTATTTGTGTTTAAAATTAAATGGAAAGAAAGTACATGAAAAAAACGTATAAAGAATCTTTCTCAACGCGATTATTGATGATAGGAAATAGAAGTATTGCAAAAATCTGAACTTTGTAATAGGCTTTGAAAAAGGAATCAAAAAGGAGTGTCGAAATCATGTTAGAAAATTTATTTGGTTATGGTGTTTTTCAAATAAACTCCGATAATACTTCAAATGAATTCAACCTTTTTTTTTAAAATTGACTTAAAAACCACCAAAAACTTACATTATATGTTCACCTTTTGAAATAAACATTTATGGATAAATCCATGGTCCGATTCCAAAAGACGTATCGATAAAATTTGTACATGATAAACCAACAACTCGGCTGACCGTAATATCAAACCATATTTTTAAACTCAATCTCATAAATACCAGAACAATTTCAGAATGTGGCAATTACACTTTCCAAACGTTCCCATCCACCTGATATTGCTGTAATAGTATGATTTCTGTCAATGATAAGACATATCCACTGTATTCTTTGGCAAAATCTGCACTGTTTGAGAAACCAAATAAACTAACCAGGATTTTACAGGTGTATTACTGTAGTCATCTAGCAACCGCAAAAATTACGATTCACAGAATTCGATTGACGTTGATATACCGTCCCCTTCAGAATCATCTGCTGAAAACATGTCTCAATACTAAATATTACACTGCACGTACGGAGTTAGCCTTCCAGTGTACCCATGCAAACACCAACATATATAACACAGCAATTGCAGCAAAGCCTGAAATAGCTTTCAAAGCCAATGCCCCCACACACCACACCAAATCCTCTATAGGCGTGCTTGGAGCCACCACCGCATTTGCTGTAAAGAATTTCGTTGAGCAGTAGGAGCAAAGGACGGTATCGGCATCTTGGTATGTGATGTAAAATACTGCAATTAATCCGGCATAAATAGCACCTATCCAGTTCCCTGGGCCTATTTCCTCTAGGCCCAGTTGGGCTCCTGATCTATCAACAACTCCAGCAGTAAGTTTCTCAACTATCTGTTCCTCTGGCTGTTCATTAGCTATCATGCGAGCAAAAAGCTTTACAAATTGGCATAAGCATAAGCCAGCTCCAACAAGCATTAAGATTACTATGCAGATTTCCCACAAATAGATTCTGGGGAATGTCATAGATCGGTGTTTTATTGATATGGTGTAAATCCTAACGATCTGGCTTAAATATTTTTAGATTTAACAAATCCACTCCGTTTAGCAAAACTGAAATGAGAATAGGATTTTAGATTTGGCTCTTATGGATTCAGTAACATTGGAAGTTACCAGAGTGGACAAGTAATACCTTGCAAGATAGTTGTTTTTATTGTGAAATGTACTTTTTAACGTTGAAGTGCCGTTTCAACGAATAGAATGAAGTGACAGGCCTGCCTCGCCCGACTATCATCCTTTTCCGAGTGCTCGCAGTCACGTGCGTACACAATAGAAGACATTAAATAGTACTGTAAGTGGGATATTTACTGAGGCAAAAAGCTGATTTAATTTTATCCATCATTTATAAAAGGGCAAAAATTATTGATTCACTGTTGTTGAATTTGGCAAAAGGTGTTAAAAAAACCGGCTTACCAAACCCGGTTAACAATTCATAGTTCTTTATTTGATAAAGCCATATTTATTCCCTTGAAGTACTGTAATACACCTGAAAAGTTTGATTTTGCGAATTTGAGAACGGCTAAACATTAAAAATGAAACGAGAACTTTTTGCGGACCTAAATTACCCCTTTAGAAAAGCACAGTTGACTTGAAAACTAACTTTGGATTGTGCTGGGGGTCCTTGATTTCGTCTGGGAAGCTTGAGTTTCTGCAGGTAACAAGTCACATGAGTAGATAGTTTCCATTGCTAAATAGAAGTGAAGTGACAGTAGTTTCGTATTAACACATCTTTCCTGAAAACCCAATCATGTAATCGCTAATGCGCCACAATTTTTATTTGGACAAATTGCCGGATTTAGAGGCATCTCAACAGTTGTGATAACTCAAAACCAATATTGTTTACATACAACAGAGCCTGCCTTAATCGTCAGTGCTTTTCTTATCTGGTTGCAGGCGGCAATTAAAAACGCAACTCTTCCCCATGTCCAAGAGCCCCATTCCCGGTGTCAGTCATTTCCGTGTGGACAAAAAAGGCAGAGGAAAAATTAAATCTTGCTTATCTTGCAGAGAACGCAAACGGAAATGTTCAAGAGAATATCCCGTATGCTCCAATTGTCACCATAATCAATTAAACTGTGTATATGTATCACAATGGACGACATCAGAATCAAGGGCTTTAGAAGAGCACGCAAAAATATTAGTAGATTTGGGTGCAAAATCTTCTGTAGACTATAGTCACAGAAACGGGTCAGCACTTCCACCTAATCACATCAATGGAGAAACAAGATCCGATTTGAATCAGCCTATGGAAAACAATAGTAGGAATATTACTGTTGCTACTATTCACAATGGAAATGGAAATAGGGAAGATCGCAGTGATTTATCATCAAGTAATTCACGGAACAGTAAGACAGAATATAACATTGAACTAACAAAGCTAAAAATTCATTCAACAAAAACGAAAGTAAGTCCAGAAGCGGAAAAAACGGTTCAGATAAGAAACAGAGATGTGCTCCAAGGTCTTTGGGAACAAACTGATAAATTTAAATCGATGAATCCAAACCTAAATAATTTGAATAAGTCAAACATTTTGAAAAATTCAAACACGGCTTTCGAAAAGCAATCTAGCGGACATGATCATTCAGCATTTTCATCACAAATAAATACGGAAATTCATCCTAACGTGAGAGTTGGCCCCGTTTTTACTGCATTATTCAACTCTTCCATAAATCAAAAAGATAAAGGTGTTATATTAGACTTAAATTTGTTGAAAAGTTTTTTTCCTGATAAACTCAATTCAGATCTTCTGATAAATAGGTATAGGAACTCGGTTCATCCAATCATTCCAATTCTTGACTGGCAAATGATCTATCCGCTTTATGAAGAATTTTGGAATGAAAGCAGTTTAGTTGATATCTCCTTTTACATCCTAATTTTCACCATTTTTTATGCATCTTCGGTATCGCTTTATGAGGAAAGGAGTGTAAAACCGGACAATAGAACAAATGATGAAGATTTAGTCAAGCAAATGAAGTTTTATGTTGGAGCCACTGAGATCGCCTTGGCAATGTCAGATTATCCCGCAAACGTAACATTAGTAGGCTTACAATCATCTGCAATCCTTTACACAATCGTCAGGAATGATTGCAGAACTGACGATTGTGTTTCCATAGCTTCATTGATCAGATGTGCACAATTAATTGAATTAAATAGAGATCCTTCGGGTTATCACCATATAGATAACCCTAAAGAAGTACAGTATCGACGCTTATTATGGTGGCAGATATTTTACTTAGATTGTACCACTGCATTATCAACAAAACTTCCTCCTTTAATTATCGATAATGAGTACGATACTCAGTTGCCTAGTGAGTACAAGAAGCAAAATAATGGTGGCTTCATATTGGACCAAGCCATAACATTTGCGAATGGTAGATATAAGTGGGTTGAATGCTGCAATAAAATTTTAAGGTTTTCATTTGGTATTAAATCAGTTTCAGATCAAACGAAAGTGAGAATAACGAGGGATATTGAAAATTTATCGTTTCACTGCTCATCTTCTATTCAAAGGATGTTAGATCCACTTAATATTATGCCATCTCAAGAACCATTTGTCAAGTTTGCCTCATCTGTCTTATCTACTTTTGCGGATAGGTGCTATATCTTATTGGATATATTGTTTCCCAACAAAGATAAAAAATTGGACTCCGTAGTCGATGAGAACTTTAATTTCTCTTTGCATAAGGGAAAATTGCAAGAGACATCGTCAATTTCAAATATCAAGGGATTTTATATCAATGAAGAAATCTGTGAGCGACAAATTCATCTTCTCAATGAATTTATAAACTATGGAGAAATGCCAAGAAACTCGATGTTCGTTTGGGAAATTCGAAAATTTCAGCCAATCCAAGCATTGCTTTCATTACTAAAAAGCTTGATTTTGGATATTAATTTTAATTATTCAGCAAATGGTTTCAACTATTATGATCTGCAGCAACTTCAAAGTAGTCCAAAAATTAAGGTTGTTCATAATTCTATACAAAAACTAAATTACCTATCTAAACATACCACACAGCTATGCCAACAGCGATGGAAATTGTTGCAAGATTTGAAGGACTTGACATGGCAAACTTTATTTGAAAGAAATACATATACTACCGACAAAGAATCATCTTCAGGTATTTATGATAAAGCATCGCCATCTGCCCACTTGTCATACAACCATGATTCCTCTAGTGTTGATATAAGTTGGGATGAAATACACAATGAAATGTCGAACATAGAAAAAATTATAGATGAGAATATCAATTTAAAAATTTGGGATAATACAGCAGGTCACTACATTTTATAGAGTTTTGTAATGTTTACAGATTATACTAAGAGCTTATTATTTGAGAGAAATATTTACTTTTAACTGTTTTTTACAAACTATGGTGGTGTACACTTTTGATTGGATTGGATTTTAGACGTTACGAACTAATTTGTTAAACACTTCTAATATATATCTTTGCAATATAGTAAGCATTACTGTGCTATGACAAGACGTCTGTTGTATGCTTATCTAGAGATATCTAGGTCCTCTTTGCTGGTTGCCTAAATACCGGAGTATCATTCGAACAATTATTATTTTATCTTACATTTGCAATCTTTATTACCAAGTAGTTGCTTTTCGTCGAAAATACCCATTTAAGAAAGATCAACCCTCAACATAAAAAGTGTTGAAGACCACCTCTGTTTCACCTATATAGTTGAATTACACTGATTCACATGATTCTTTTAATTTAGTAGTATCAAATTTGCTAGCATTTTCTAAATAACTATTTTATTATGTCTAACAATTAACATCTTAAACCTTTGAAAGTAAATCAATGCAATCTTTGTTCAATATTTATATACAACTAATTTTATTTCACTTTAGTAATTCCAGGCTTGCTAGTCTTGGAAACCCAGAAATACATTTTCAGCGTTTTTAATAAGAAATCCTGAAAGTTTTTGATTCTGACGCTAATGAGATAAAATTGAATGACCTTCCAGAACAAACCACATCAGCATAAAGAACACATACTTTAAGGTAAACTCAACAGCTGGCAAAAAATTACATTCCAAATCTTAAAAACTATTAAGAAACACAAAAGATTCAAGTGCAGAAAAACTAATTACAGCAAGGTCCACCATCAATATGTTTTGATAGTTTTTATAATAAAAGTGCATCCCAATATATACGTACTATGTCTCTTAAAAAGTTTATTATCAATAAAAATCAAAACATTAGAAACTTAGACAGAAGTTTCCCGATGCAAAAAACACTTCCAAACAAGTTAGAAGATCACATTCTACCATGCAGTTCCAGCCAACTTTGCTCTCGAACATCACTACCGCTTGCAATTATCGATTGACACGAACGGTGGTTTTACCACAGCGCGGTACTCCACAAAACAATATTTTTTGCCAGGTTGAGCCATACTGCAACTATGTTTTACTCAAAATGCCGCTCTGGGGGTACTTACTTTTTTTGTCGGAATCTCAAAAACTTGAGATCCACCCCACCATTCTTCTTTTTAACTTCAAAAATTTCAATACCAGCCGGCAAAGCATTTTTTAAATGGCTATTGTTGCCTGGAGCAGAGAGCCTTGGGAGAAATGGAATAACCGGTTTTTCCATAAAGTTTGTCTTAATTCTCCTCTCGCTAATAACTTCATCTCATAATTATTTCAAGCGAATGATTACCGTGAATGGTTCTCGGTAAAAACTATGTCTTTATGCAAAAGCTTCCGCCACAGTAGGGAAGGTAGAAAAAAATGCTTTTTGCTAAACCTTTCTAGGAAGCTTACGGCTGTTGATGGGATTAGTAAACTATTGGACTCCAGGGTTCAAAATAGAAATGAATAAACTGTGGAGTTAATAATAACTACAACACACAGCTGCAAAATAGGAAAAAACTGAATCACTTGGGTTTATATTTGCAGACATATTTAATAATCTTGGCATTTCCATCCAAGTTAGTTTTGCAATTAAATGAAAAATGTTTTACTTTTTGCAAAAAAAAATTCTTTCAGGACAATGTCAGACACAAACTCACACAGTTCTGCTGAGAAACAAACAGACAACATTTTATCGACGAGAACAATTAGGATTCCAAAACATATTTCCTCCCGTGATGCTGATGTAACCTTAAAATTCATGGAAAAATACGATGCAGAAGTTCCGGAAATTACACCTGAAGAGGAGAAAAAGTTGGCAAAAAAGGTCATTATTATCATCTTATCCTTAACCGCAATGACCGACTTATTACTCTATGCAGACAAAGCGACTTTATCATATGCTTCTATCTTTGAACTTTGGAAAGATACAGGTTTGGACCAAAACAAATATAACAATTCTTCAACTCTATTCTATGTGGGTTATGTCGTTGGTCAGATAAACTTAATCTTGGTTCATATTTTATGATAAATCGCGAGTTGTAGTATTATTTGGGCAAACGATACATGAC
>JAKTVB010000066.1:0-54643 GCA_030556995.1 Pichia gijzeniarum
AGAGAAATGAAATAAAAGTGTGGAAATTGAAATTGGATCATTCCAAAAAATTGGTTGCAAAACTTACATTATCAGATCCTGAAAATATCACAAATGTTGATATAAGTTCCAATGGGGATTATTTGTTAGTTTCAAGATTGTCAATCATCAAACTATTTAAATTGGTTGAAGAATCAGATAACAAGCTACTTATAAGCAGATCAAACTCCGACTTACTAAATTCAATGGGCGCCAAGCAGTCCTATTTCATAAATAATAGTGACCTCATTTTAGTCTATTCATCCGATAATGAACTCTTGAGTTTCAAATTCGATCAGTCATCTCCAACATCTCCATTTGATGATTTTCAAGAAACTATTGAGTATGATTTTCCTACCGCAGATTCCAACCATTCATCATCAAACTTCGACTACTTAAATCATTATACTCATATTACAATCGATGAAGGTAAATCTTTAGTTGCATTATCAAAATATAATGGAACTATTGATATACTAAATATTAAGACACAAGTAATTTCCACCTTGGTTAAACTATCGTCGGTCGCAACCTGTATATCATTTACATCGGATTCAAAGCTAGCTGCAGTTACATTGGATCATAAAGTTCACGAATTCGATGTTTTGAATAAAAAGAAAAACGGACAAATTTACACCAGTTGGTCAATGAGAAACTCAAATTTGATGCCTGCTCAATTTCTTTCTCTTTCTGGTTATGCATTTGGTATATTTGAAAATTTAGGTCGTTTATGTGTTTATGGATCTGACTGGCTATGCTTTTTCGACCTTAATTACGACCTACCGGATTCCAAACAGTTAACGGAAAATAAGAAACGTGCAAGAAATGGAACAGAAATTAATAATAATACAATCAGCTCACCATCTAAATCTTCAGAAGAAAACAAGTGTTTTTGGTTAACTAAAAATTACACAGATTTATTATACGCCGGTAAGCTAAATGATTCAGAATTGGTTGTCGTTGAAAGACATCTAGAAGACATACCAAACCCACCTGCTTTTAAAATAAACAGATACGCAGTATAAAAAAGTAAAATTTTTTGTAATATTAAGTGATGTATAGATCAAATACAAAAATAAACAACAAATCCAATAAATTCTAACTCAAGGATGGTTCCATTTTTGGCAAAATTCTACCACCTTGGAAAAAAATGTGTGCAGCAGACCCTGCACCTATCAAACTTTTGGCGGTTGGCCTTGAATCGACGGAAACATTATCTAAACCACCTGCTCTTTCTCTCGGATCTGGATCATAGTTTTTAGCACCGCCAAATTCAGTCCTGTAACGTTGGTAGGTAGGTTGGTCAATTTTGTAGATATCAAAAGATATGAAATACAGTCCATCTTTTGGATCCCAACAATATTTTCTAAAATATGATAAATGTCTCAAAATTTGGAAATTACACCTCTTAAGCAAATCAGGTGGCCCATCATTTTTGAAGGTCATAATATAATCAACAATACCTTCAACCAGCAATTGATTGAAATAACTAACACCATGCCAGAACCTCTTATCATCATCAGGATAATCCCTATCAAATAAGGTCTTACCAGGACTTACACCACCATCAGCTAATAGATTTGCAATTTCTTTCCACTTTGGATCATGGTCATATTTATATAACAAACAAACAGCACTCAATGTTGCA
Source organism: Pichia gijzeniarum (assembly GCA_030556995.1). Taxonomy (NCBI): domain Eukaryota; kingdom Fungi; phylum Ascomycota; class Pichiomycetes; order Pichiales; family Pichiaceae; genus Pichia; species Pichia gijzeniarum. Next base: position 1,667 of record JAKTVB010000066.1, read on the forward strand.
CCTTGATTATAACTATATTTGGTCTTATCAATGATTTCGGAATCTAGTCCAATACCGTCCATAATAACATTATCCTCTGGATCACGCATCTTAGTCCAGATGAAGTTAACACAAATTTTGGCAAACTCGTAAAGTTTCTGTTCTTCCTGTTTATTTTCAGCATACTTAATCATGCGAATAGCACAAACTGCACTCACCGAATTGGAAATAGTTGCCATATAAGATTTTGTCATATGCCACTTCAAACCCTGAATATGCCAATACTGATGCTCAGTTATACCTGTGAACAAAAACTTCATTATTTCCTTACACATACTCAAATAATTTTTGTTTCCGGTTGCCTCATAAATGCCAATCAATGCCCTCAACAAATGAGCATTGTCATCATAGCAAATATCATCATCCCCCGAGTTAATACCACCATGATAATCAACTGAATAAGCCCCATATTTTGGACTTCTGTATTTCATGGTCGACTTAATTGCTTTATCAACAATTGGCAACGTCATATCTTTATAAACAGTTACCGAATCTGCAATAGCCTGTAATGCTACCGCTTGAGCATAACATGAGAATTGATTACCATGTGATTCATGGCACGGCACTTGTGTGGTAAAACTTTCCACGGAGGGATTCCAAAAAGTGTACCACATTTTTTGACAAACATTAAATCCTTCAAGATTATTATCAAACATTTTTGACTAATTGAATATTTGGTTGATACAGAAAAAGAAAAGAAGGAGAAAGGAAGGGTTGCAAAAAAGAAGAAGGGAAAGAACGAAGAAGTTAAGTAAAAAAGATCAGCAGACCATGCCCCTATCACCACCAAATTACGTAAATCGAGGCTTTCATGTTCAACGAAATCATTTGCATCGGCACGAGAAAAGAAGAGAGATGTCTTCCAAATTGAAGGTCCTGCTGGTGGATGCCAACCAGCGATTGGTAGAAGCTTGGGAAACCCAGCTGAAGTCAGTAAAATCCACAATCTTGTCGTCCTCTTCACTATCAATTGAAACTCATCATGGTTATTTAAGCAGCATACCGAAGATCGGAACGCCTAATAGAACGGCAATTGTATCTCCTGCAAACTCTGTAGGTGGCATGGGTGGTGGATTTGATGAAGCTCTATGTGAACTTTATTCTCCCATAACCGCTGCCGACGCAAATAGGACTCAACCAGTTGAATCTTGGATCCGACGTTTTTTGCACCATGGTTATACTCCGACGGGCACGGCACACGTTATAGAATTTTACGACTTTCCACATTTCAAGCAATCACAGGCATGGGCCATTCTGAGGGCCAATTCCATTGTTGTTGTACCCACAATGCGTGTTCCGCAAGCAATATATCATGTCAGACCAGATGATCCAATCTCTGCTAGGATTTTGAAAAATAAACAGGCAGTATCGTTCGTGTTTGACTGTGTATGGGAAACTTTGTGTGCCGTTGATAGGCACAATGAACGGTGTTTGGATGAATACACGGATGAGACACAAATTCAGGGCAAAGTGAATACGTTGGTTATACCGGGCTTAGGAACGGGTTACGGTAACCTACCCCTCGATCTGGTCGCAAAGGGGATGATAGGCGCATTGGTGCTGTGGGGGTTGAAGTTATCTTCCGAGACTGAACAGGTCAATCTTGGTTTGTTGTGTTTGGCGTTCTTGGGTGAAAATTACGAGAAATTCAATAATCCCGATATACTTGAAAATCGCAAAAAACTGTTCAGAGACGAACATAGGTTTGATATTTTGCAAGCACAAGTAGGTGATTTTTTTCGGAAAATTTATTCATGAATCTAAACGTAAAAAAAAAAATATATAAAGTAACCCCCATTATACATCCTGTGGCATTGAGGGGCGTGGGTTTGAATTGTTTGATGACTTTTTAATTTCATCGTCAGCTGAGTATAGTTTCAAAAGCAAACTTAAAAGAAATGAACAAGCGCCCAGTAAAAACACTAATATCATTGCATCACCCACCGCTTCCCTGTAAATTTTCAAGACTTTACGAATATATTCAGTGGGTAGTCCATTGCGAATGTATGAAGTTGAATAAATTAACTTTTCAAGTATTTTAGGACCATCAGGACGACTTTTCTTTGTAAAATAATGCGTCAAGTCATTCAATAAATTATGATTATAGATTCCTAATGTAATACCAACGCCCGAACTCTGTCCCATTGAACGAAACATATAATTCATACCAGTAACTGTAGCCTGGCGTTTAATACCGACCAATCCGACAACCAGAATGAGTAATGCGACAAGGAATGCACCATAACCGGTTGATGTAATAATTGAACCAATCAATATAATTGAAAGTTTCAGATAAATGTGAAGATCCAAGTCACTTCTTTCAGTTGTTGGCTTCAAGTTGATTGCTGCAAACATACACATGAAAACACCAGAAACAATACCGAAACAACATAAAACCGATAAGTAAATACTACGTGAAACAATCACTTTCGGATTCACATTTTCCTCGTGCTTCAAGTACCAGCCCGCAATTAAAGAACCAGCTGAAGAAGCAAACACACTGAATGAGTTGAAGAAACCTAATTGGAATTGCGAAAAATCATGAACAATTTGGAAATAAAGTGGCAAGATATAATTCAAACCGTAAATTGAGGCAGCACCAAAGAAAATAACCAAAGAGGCCACTCTCAGGACACCCTTGAATGCAGATAATGGGATGATGTGAACTTTCATAAAATATTTTTCGACCAATCCAAATGAAATGCAACTGGTTATAAAGCAAACAATCCAAATCCACAATGAATCCATAGTATTTGAATTAAACATCATCAGCATTGAAACAATTGCACAACTTAATAGCAATGAACCAGGTAAATCGATCTTAGATAGGTTTTCCCAAGCAAATCTATTTTTCATATCGATTTCGGTCAGTTGATCTTGTCTGTATTCATGGACATTGTTATAAACACAGAATCCTGCAACGATGACGAGTGGAACCTGGATGCCAAACATCCATCTCCAACCCGATTCTTCATTCCAAGCTAAGAAAGCAGATCCCAAAATCGGACCAGTAAACTGTCCAACTCCGTAGATTAGATTGGCGTACCCTTGATAAATGCCTCTCATACGTAATGGAATAATATCGGTTGTAATGATCGAACTTAATGCGGACATTCCACCACCACCTATACCGGCGAGTGCTCTAGAAACGGCAAATTGGGTAACATTTGTTGATAAAGCACAGCATAGACATCCAAGGGCAAACCAAAATTGTGCAATCATCAAAACTGTCCGACGACCGAAAACGTCACTGAATTTCCCCACCAAGGGTTGGAAAATCGTGTTTGTAATAAGATAAGAGGTTGCAATCCATGTTAATTGATCGGACCCATTCATCGAAGACGCTATCGTATTTGCAGTCGTGGACACAATTGTGGTATCCGCAGCGGATAGAAACGTCCCCATCCACAGTGATGCGACGATGTAGAAGAGATTTTCCGGTATCACGACCTCATGAAATGTCTGTTCAGAGGTGTAGTTTTCCTGGCCCAAGCTGTCGTTGATTAACAAGGCGGTTCTTTCGTTCTGTGCCATCCTGAGTCTGCTGTTCGATTTAATCGACGGTAGTGTCCTCCTAGCCATGCCGAAATATGCAGCTTCTAGAGCAGGGTCCCTTACCAAAGTATTTATATCGGTCGGTCCTGCTCAGGACGTCAACAGTGTCTCTTCTCGTTCGAAACAAACGGCTGTCGGCCGAAGAGCGGTTTTTTTCTCTTCCGACATTATTTGGTGAAATAGCAAAAGTCCTTATGCAGCGCACAATGAATCACCTATCGGGGAAATCAGTCAGTCATCTGGGCTTCTTTCAGGGAAATCGTCCTGTCTTACACGGAATGGAGGCATTTTCGTATAGCCAGATTTGTAGATTGAATGACCTTTACCTTTACCTTTATTTTGACAAGAACGCCTGAGTCATTACCTCTGTTTCCTCTTGGCTTTTTTAGTAAGACTAATTTCAAATTTTCTTTTTCGGAATGGGAATAAAGGCAACGGTTATTCAAAATTACAGTGGTGATTATAATCGATGGAAAATTCTTCGGTGCCTTGATCTTCATTTCTCAAATTATAGTAAATAGCCGATAAATCGCCTTCCGAAGATGATAGAAACCCCGTTGGGATACGCTGCCGCCATTTGCTACTACTTCTAGTGCAATCTATTTATATTTGCTACATAAACTCACCATCTTCTAAGAGACGGTGTAGTGTACTCAAGACAGTTTCGGGGGAAGATGTTAAACCGTTGTGGAAGAGCTGATTTGTGATGAAGGGTTTGTATGGGAACACTGTGGCGTCTTTGCGGCTCAATTCGTAGTCCACGTACATGTCATCAATGTAAACGGCTGCTACAATGGGTAACGTATCCCACGTAATTTTGTTTAGCGTGTCGATATCGTAGAGCTGGGACCAGTTTTTGCAGGTATGGATCAACTCTGTAAGTCCAGCCAAAGGCTTGAGTTCATGGTAGGACTGTAACATCGACTTGGTCACGATTTCACCGGTAAAATGGAAAAAGGTTTCGTCCAAATTGTCCCTGTCCATTGAAATGACTCGATCAGCGGACCAGTCACTACATTTCCCTGGTCCATTTAGGTACATAGCTTCTTGGAAGAGGAAATAAAGCACATTTGTTTCAAACCCTGAATAGTTAAGTATTTTTGTTTTGGTAGAATAACTCAAGCTTGATCGGTTTTTCAAGTCTGTGTGAATTGTGTTCACCAAAATATGCAAATTCAATGCCCCCCCTGAAGCACCCAAACCTAGTCCCAATCCACGAAATCTGTCCACGTCCAAGAGACCACCATTGGGGAGTATCACCTTATGCAACTGCAAATACTTTACAATTTCATTGACTTTGGCAACGTCTTGTGGGAATTTGTTATAATATGCGATATTGCGCTCTGCTGTGCGCTTGTGGGTCGCCACGTAGACATCATCGACGGAATCAATCACCAAGGGTGGTAGACCACCAGCTAGCATGATTTTGGTGATGGATTCGGGGTAAAGTGACGCGTAGGTGATGGAAACAAATCCGCCAAACGAAAAGCCAAGAAGAGCCCATTTTTGTTCTGGTGTGAGTGTCTTTCTGATAAATTCACAATCGTGGACAATTGAATCTGCCCTAAAATTGGCAATGTACTGGAACTGTTTGCCCGTGTCTCCCAAAGCCAGTAAGGACTCTGTATCAATGGAAGTTGACAATCCGGTACCTCTTTGGTCCAGTAAGACGACGGTGTAGTCTCTATCAAGTAGTGGTTTTAAGTAGCCCGGATCGCAGGTTGATTTTGGGAAGGGTGGGGGAAAACCCGGTCCACCTTGCAGGAAGAGAACTATACGGTCGGCCCTGTCTCTCAAGTCTGATTGCAGATCAAATTGGGAGGAATTGGATGAGCTTGAGCCTGGGCCTGAGCCCAATTTTTTGTTGACAATCTTGACAACGACGGAAATGTGGTCATTACTTTGGTTCGGGTTTGGGACAGAGTAATTGAGTGGGAGTGTGAACTGCAAGACTGAGGTTTTGATGCCACCTGTAGTGAGTGTCTCCAGCTCGGTGTATTCCATGGTGGTGGATGAGAAGAGAGAGAGAAGGCGGTGAGCCGGTGATAAGGGATGCGGAGGGCGCTGTCGTACCAAACGCAAACGCGGAGTTGAGAGACCTGATGAGGTTTTATTATGGGCCAGGGTTACTTGGAAGGGGGTTGTTTCTTTTAAAGATGTGGGACAAGCCATGTCAGAAGAGACAGAGTTGGAGAGGGCGATGGAGCTTGTGCTCCGTACTGCACAGAATGCACTGATTTACGGGTACAGGGTGAGGTTCTTGCATGCTCTGACGTACCAGATAGCGACGCTCAAGCCGGGAAACGGCCTAGATGAGGTGTTGAAGAGGGTGTGGAAGAGCGTGAAGATGGGTGTGGACCACGGCAAAGTGCTTGCCTGTTTTGCCATAGTGTATCGGATAGTGTTAAGTGTGCTGAGGAAAAGCAAGGGATTGAAAAAGCATTTCGTTGCCGGGTTTATTGGTGGAGTGTTGGTGTATGGGGGGTTATTGCAGAGGTTGATCAAGGACAAGAGAATACCGAGGTTGAGCGAGTCGATTATGACACAGATCACCATGTACACGATGTCACGTCTTTTACTTGCGGTGGGTAAGGACTTGGCCAGACATGTGAGCCGTGAGGAGAATGTGGAAACTGTGGCGAACGTGTCGTGGACGGCGTCGTGTGGACTCATCTGGGGAGGCATCATGGTGTACTACTGCTGTGATACCGAGCACAAGGACAACTTTCTCCCTAGGGCCATGAGGGTGTCGATGGAGTTCATATACGGAAGTGTCCGGCATGTCTGGCGGGAGGCGTTTGATTATGGGAGGTGAGGATTGGAGGACCGGGGGGCCGGATGTAGATGATTCATGTGTCAATGAAAGACAAGACAGGACAAGACAGGACAAAACAGGGCGGGACAACGTGCGTGTGGTGTTCCGGCGGGAAGCCGTTCCTGTCCCTGCCAGGGCGGGCGGGCGGTGTCGGGTGGTGAGTCGTGTGGTGCCGTAAGATGCAGCCGCCACATGGTGGGTGTGTATAGATGGGTAGATTATATACGAGTGATTAATTAGAGAAAGTGCCTGCCTGCCTGCGTGTGGAGTGGTGGTGGTGGTTGTTATCTGGTGGAGCAAGGGTAGGTGAAATTTTTTTTTTTTACTCTTCCTCTCGGTGTCAACAGGAGGATCTTTTCAAGTCCTCAGACAGCTCTAGCCAGATCTTCTTTGTTATACATAGCATATATTATTATCATACTATTGTCACTATTATACCCAGCTTCACCTCCACACTGAAGTAATTGAGTGCAAGAGAAAATGAGTGCCGATATTAGACACGAGAAAAAGAAGGTTTTTTGTTCGACCACGAACCGGCAACTGCGGTTTGCCATACTGGGCCCACACAAGTCCTCCAAATCCGCCTTCGTGTCGATTGTAGCCAACGAGATGTCGTTGGAGAACTACTATCCGACCATCAGGAACTCGCCGATGCTGTTCCAGTTCCAGCCGAAGAGGGAGAGGTCGAGGGCCATTTTGGACGTGAACATCAGTCTCGACGAGCTGAAACAGCTGGGACTGCTGGACGATGAGGGGCTGGTGCTTTCGAAACCCTTCATCAACAAGATCAACAGACGCAGCATCACCCTCATGAAGAAGCAGCACAGCCACCAGCTCAGCGTGAGCACGATGGAGTCGTCCGAATGCGTGCTTGCCGAGACGCACAACTACTACGATTTGGACTACAGCGTGCCCGACCTGTTTCGGGACGAAGCGTATTCACCCATCCACTCGTTCCATTCGCCCATCGCGTCCTTCAGCAGGGGCCAGAGCTGTGGACAGCGGTTCAGTAACAGTGCTGGGCTCAAGTTCCCCAGCATGCATGGCGTGCACGGGATGTCGTCGTGCACGCCAACATCCGACACCGACGGGGAGGAGGAAGAGGAGGAACTCAAAGGGTACCGGGCGCCCGTGACAACGCCCATCCTGGTGGAGCTGATCGACACCCCCGGCGTGCAGCAGGAAGATCTCATCCCCTTTCTGGAGCGCTCCGTGGACAACCGGCTCTCACGTGACGTCCTCAGCAACCTGGCCAACGAGTACAACACAAATTACCGGTCACGTGTGCAGCCGCTTATCACCGGCTCGGGCATCAGCGACCTCAACGCCGCCGTCGACGGTTACCTGCTCTTCTACTCCTGCGTCCCTGGCGGCGACGCGTGTGTGTCGGGCGACCTGCCGCCGCCGCCCGATTACAACTTCGATGCCGAGCCCTCGGCGACGGCGACGGTACCGGGAATGGAGGCTATTGCTGTGTTGCAGAGCATCTACACGTCGATCCTCGACGCATGGAAGGAGTACACGCTTTACCACCACAAATGGGAGGCGGGCAAGGAGCACGACTCGATGTCTCTCACGTCTTCCATTCGTCAGCTGTGGCGCAACAAGGACAAGGACAAGGACAAGGACAACGATCCCCTCCGCGGCATCTCCGACCCAAACGAGCGTCGACGCGTCGAGGCAGAGGCGGAGGGCGAAGCGTTTGTGGCGGCAAACCTTGGGGGCGCGCGCCGGCCGCCCGTGGTGGTGGTGTGCACGCACGTCGATTCGCCCGGCGCGGCGCCGCTTCTGGTGCAACGCGGGCGGGCGCTCGCACAGACGTGGGGGTGCTCCTTCGTCGAGATGTGTTGCGCATACGAATCGGAACAGTGGCAGAACGTGGAGGAGGCGCTCGCGGTGGCCGTCGGCGAGTGCGTCGCTTGCTCCATCAGCAGCTAGGCGACGATCGGCGACGATCGGCGGACATTTGCCGTCGATCGCGGCAAGCGGCCGCACCGCGGTTGCTTATCTTAACTACGGCGGGTGGTGCACAGTGTAGTGAATATCATATATAGAGTAACATACATACATATCGCATTAAGGCCGGTATAAAACAGGGTTGTCGTCCCCTTCTCTCAAGCCATACGGGATCTCGGACCTGGCATCACTAGGTACCACCAACCTATTATAATCCAATTCAATTTAATCCAAGTCTACACAACCCGTGGACAGGGCAAACATGTTTTCACTATTCAAGACATCCACCGAGCAACAACAACAACAACAGCAGCAGCAGCATACGGACGCTCATCTCGAATCGCCAGACCCGCCCCTCCATCTCAACACCACGGAGAACTTACGCGTGGAAGTTTTATCCATTAAGGACTACAAGAAGGCTGCAAGAACCCTCCAGATCGCCTTCCAGGATGATCTGTACGTCAACTATCTCACGTCGGGGATCACCGATCCCAAGATGAAACAACAGATGGATCTGGCCTTGTTCGAGGCAACCACATACACCGCCCTCCTCTCCGGTCTGCTCGTCGGTGTGCGTGATTTGGACGCAGAAACAACAGACCCAGATGCCCCCTTCTTAGCCGTCGCATGCTTCCACAAACCGCAGAAGAAGAGCAAGAAGCTCTCCAAGGGCCAGAAGTCAGAGAAAACCTCCCACAGTGCCCAAAATAGATCGCTTTTCTCATACCTCTGGAGCATGTACCAGGGTGGCTATTTGAAGTTCGTGTGGTTGGCCAACAAGGAGACCCGTCAGCGTGTCTTTGACGAGCAGTGGCAGAAGTTGGACAACTACAGAGAACGGGTCTTGGGTGACGAGTTCGACTACAGTTGGTACTTGTCCGACATTGGCGCCATTCCTAGGGGTAGAGGCAAGGGGCTGGCCAGGAAGTTGGTCGATTATGTATGTCACAAATTCATCGATGTGTATAAGCAACCGATTGATGAGGACGATGATGACGATGACGATGTCGACGTTGATGGTAGCGGTGCCAATGGAGAGGATGACGAGGGAAACCCAACCACAAACCATTCCAAGGCGTCCACGGGCAGCGACGAAGAATCCAAACTAGACAGTGAAATCCAGAGCTTCAATTTCGCCTTTGACTTGGATTCCGACAACTTGACCGATTATTCAGGCTACTCCTCCTTTTCCGATAACGAATCGGCACACTCCTCCTGGTACTACAAGGAAGAGGACGACATATTGCTCAAATATGACGAACAACAACGACATAAGACCGCCACCACCAAATCGGGGCTGCCAAAAGTGGGGGCTCCCTTGTACCTCGAGAGTAGCCATCCGAGAAACAGGAAGATTTACCAGAAACTGGGCTTCACCTACATCAAAACCGTGCCCGTGGCGGAGGTCCAATCGAGGGATGCGCCAACCGCTTCGGCAAGCTCAGGCTCAAGCTCAAACGCCAAGAAGACGCTCACGATGGATTTGATGGTACGAGGAATAAAGGGTTCCAAATGGAAACAAGAGAGTATGTTTAGTTGATCCTTCGATCGTTTGGTCCTTTGTCCGTTATATAGCTTTTTTAAGACTCGCCAATCCGTCCAGACTCGGGAACAACGTCCCCGCCGCAAGACTGCGTTCGGTCTCCATCGCCTGTTTACGCTTGTGATCCTGCAACAACCGTTTGCGATAAAACACTGGCTCCAACTTGTACCTGGTGTGTGTTTTCTCAAACTCCTGCAACTCTGCACGTCGTTTTGCAACCTCGTCAACCTCCCCTTCTGCCTTTTCCACCTTTTCCACCTTTTCCATCTTTTCCATCTTCTTCTCCTCCCCCCCTTCCTCCCCTTCTTCCCTCTTACCCCCCTCTCCTTCTACCTTCTCGTTCTCTCCCCCCTCCTTCTTTGTATCCAATTTATCAGCTTTACCTCCCCATTTCGGCAACCACCCGGCCTCTCTCTTTTTCTTCTTCTTCTCCTCCAGATCCCTCTTCACCCTCTCCCTCTCGGCAACCTCAACCAAGTCACGCTTCTTCTTCCACTCGTCCCCACAATCGCTTCCCGCAGCGTCACAATAGACAGTCTGCGCAAAGTTCTTGTCCCTCAAATGCACCTCACACACGTAAAACCAGTCTTTTCTGTTATCTGTAACCAGTACCGTTGCACTGGGCTTGTAACACACCATGCACGCCTTGGCAGACCCGGAAGTGACATGTTTCATCCCGTACACATTTCGAAAACTCATTCTATCCCCGCTGGCCCAGGCCCCGCTGTATCCAATAATTTACTGTTCAACATGAATCCGTACTATAAAATCTACAACACTTTTTTTTTTCTCCGCCTCTCCTATAAAACGCTTTCCCTCACTAGCTCCTCTATCCGCTCTCTCTCGGATCCACGCAACTTCCAACCAAACGGCGCCTTCCCGCTCTTTTTCAACGTCTCAATACCGTCACTTCGTAGCCACTCGAGTCGTTTATCCAACCTCCCCTTCTCACCTCTACAAACATCCTTGGAATTCCTGTCTTGAAAACATTTCATTTCCCTAACGGCACGGCTCACACTCGAACCGCCACAAAGATCTTCACGAATCGTGTCCCACACCCTCAACTCGAAATCCCACCCCAACCGTGTCCATATGTCCCCAAAATTCCTCATCTGTTTGCCATACATGTCAGTAAACAAATCATCAAGCACGTAGTTCCACGGGTCAAGTTTCGGACTGTGCACATGATAGAACATGTCCCGCGGAGGAACTAACATCGGCACCTCATAATGTTGGCCCTCATCATCACCATACATTTTCTCCCATGATTCCTCACCGTGGGCAGTAAAACTGCCCACACCACCATTGCCCAGAGCAGCGCCCATAACTTTTGAATACTCATATCCTTGCTTTCCAAACGAATAATCATAATTGTACACGTATCCACCTCTATCAATCATTTCATCCCGCCAATGCTCCTGCGTCCATGCTAACCCAAGAACTCCTTCCCAGTCCTCCAACGGATCAACTTGAACTATACACGAATCAACAAACCAGTTGCGGTCTTTTATCCACGTTCCGTACGTTTTCGCAGGCTGCTTGTTCACTTGCCACCATGTCTGATTCAAACTGTGCGCAGCTAACGGCCATGTCTCTTTATCTCCCTCTCCAGCACCACCCTGCGAAAGAAGAGGGTAATATCCGGCAGGTCCATTGATATTGTAATACAAGGCTAGCAAGAGTGTGCTAAAATGGGTGGACTTGTTGACCAAGAATAGCCCTGCTTCGGTTGACCAATCTGGCAAAGTCCCCGCTAAGTCATGAAAATTAACCTTTTCCTTAACGTCTTTTAACTCTTCCCTTGTGTACAATAGTTCACGAGGTGTAAAGTAGTCGTTCAAAAAACGAGTTGCAGTCCATTCTATCTTGACGTCCAATGCATCATACAGAGCGGGCGACGTTGTACGGCGCCAGAAATCGGGCCATGTGATCATCCCATATTTTCGAAACACCTCAGACTCAAATAACGTATCTGGATTCTCAACAGCAAAAACATCAGAATCGAGATACATGGTGTTAACAAATGATGATGCCAATATTGCCAACGCCTTTAATTGATAACCACTGGCATTCAACTTTTTCAACGTCCCTTTGGAATACACGTCATCGAAAACAACACATTTGGCATTATACATCGGCATAACTTCCTCGCACAACATTTGGTCCACATCAGCCCTACTGGGTATCATCAATTCAATCGGTAACTCCGATCTCATTTTGCGTAGCGCCTGGATAGCCAATAACGAGTACCAGGAGTATATTCCACCACCAATCAGCACGTAACCCGAGCCTTCATAAAACGGGGCATCTTCATTTGGTAGTGCCTGGGTAACAATTTTATGTTTGAGTTTCAAATCGTAAAGGAAGAAAGAATTAAATTTCATCAACGATGATAGATATTTATGTGATAATCTGGCGTATGCGTCATCAATAAAAATAGTGTCCCATATAACCGGCTTCCCCTCCGTGGTTATTGTACGTTCCGGGTGTGGGAACTGTAGTGTGTTCTCGACGGCCAAATCGGTGAAGTTATTCATGAACGATTTAAATGCAACACCATCAGTTCCTGAAAATTTCAGCCTATCATTCCTATTACTAGCCTTTTCCTCAAGATCGCCAAAATAAACCGTATAGTTCAATGGTGATGCTTCAAGAAATTTAATGTTCTCCTGTTGTAGCAAGCTCCTCACGTCTTCATGAACTAACGGATCCTTAGGTTCATTTGATCCAAAATACAATTCTCTCGTATTATCACCGGAAAAATAGGACCAAATTTTGAATCTAGTGACATACCATAATGGCTGTCCGGTCTTGTATGATTCAACGGATATACTAATCGCCAGGTAGACACTGTACAGTAGGAATATGTTAAGCAATGTGTTACCTCGTCGCACAATTCCGTGCCTGTTGCGATAAAACCACCTGCTAAGTCTCAGCAGCTTGGATCGCCCATAATTCCTTATTTTCAGTAATTTTTTAGACCTAATCATTGTCAAGTATGAAGCTGATCCAATGCTCTGGAAGGTGGAAACGGAAAATTCATGCTTGGAAAAAGCCCGGCAAAAAGGGAAGAACATGTAGGGAGGCACGTGATCGGGAAATACGGACTCGTTACTCTTCTTTTTACGCTTCTGGAGTTCGTTCGTTCCTCCGTTGCAGACACTCTAGCGTATCAATGGATAGGGCAAGAGACATAGTGAGTTCTGCTAGCAGCAACTTCAGGACATGGTTTCGAAGTTTATCATTATGGATGAAAATCGGGGTCATTACAGGGTTAGCGGTGCAGACGGGCATTAGCATAGCCATTTTTGTGAACTACCAGAAGATAATCGAATACATTGTCTCCGTCTCCGACAATATACGTGATATGGGTTTTCAAGGAATTTTAATGTTCATCGTTGCGTTGAGTGTGGTGAGCTTCCCACCAATGATTGGGTTTTCACCAATTTGTGTCATTATCGGAATTGTCTACGGATTTGGTGGTTTTCCTTTAATCGCCATAACTTCAAGTATAATGTCCACAGTATCGCTATGTGTATTTAAATACGGATTCAGGGAAATGTCACAGAGAATAATCGATTCACATAATAATTTGAAACTTTTTTTCTCGGTTATTAAAGATCCAGAGACTACGTTCTTGCAAGAAGTGTTCATTTTGACTTTGATGAAATTATGTCCGTTACCATATTCGATAACCAACGGTGGGCTAGGGTGCGTGCCACACCTATCACCAATTGCGTTCTTCCTTGCCTGTGTGCTATGTTCTCCGAAATACTGTATCTCACTTTTCATGGGTATTCAGTTGCGCAAAATTGGTGGGATTGACAAGGATAACAGCAAGAAGGTAGTTGATATTATCGTGTTGTGTGTGACGGGGGGTTCCTTTGCCCTGCTCAGCATGCTGTTGTATAGGAGGCTCCAGCGGAAAATCCAGCAGCAGAGTGAAGGAAATTACGTCAGCCTCGGACCGGTAAGCGTGTAGTTTTGTTTGTTTACACCAACACTCTTGTTTTCATACTTCGATTTACTTTCTTTTTTAGTGTCCAGCCTAGTAGTCTGGGGACTACAATATAAATAAATGAACACGAGAGAATCTACATACTCTTCTGTATTTGATAGGTATTCTTGCGAAGTACCATTCCGAAACTCGGAACTTTCAGAGGATTTTTTTGATCATGGCGATGAAATAGTCTCTTTTGATCTAGATTTCAAGCCTACACGCCTACAAGCACCGCAAAATACATACAGAGTGTTTTCAAACTATGAGCCAATCAACAGTATTTTGAATCAATTATTAAACAGGAAGCTGACACGGGAAAGTCTTGGAAAAGCTCAAGGTCTTGATCAATACGACGTATCATATTACAACTACTGGGGAATAAATGATGAAAATTTCCAAATTATTAACATGATGGAGCCACAACTTCTTAAAACGCAGACTGCTATTTTCCGCACGTACCAGCAACTAAGGAAAATGTCATTTGAACTTGAATGCATCACGCAAACACACATACCTAAACTGATCAACGCCAAACTCATAGAGCCTCGAAACGGCAGCAAGATATACACCTCGTTCCAAAATCTATCCAGTCTTTTCCTATCGCTAGTGGATAATCTATCCTGTGTGTTTGATAACAAAATCGTCGTCGATAAACTCACGCTTGCCTCTGTTTTAAATAACAACTTTTCAATCATGGACGATAAGAAGAAATCGTTTGTTCAGGGGATTGCCTTGTTTTCTGAGTTATATGATGATGGCGTACGCAATCACTTCATCAAAACACCCACGGACGCATTATTGAACAAGTACCATGCCAAACTGGTCATGTTTGACTCGATAATACCATTCGAACTGACTGATCTGCCGTTGACGAAAACAATACAACACTGTGAAACCATCAAGAATGCCATAGCCGACGCCAGGTGGAGGCTTCATCTACGACGGTCCATGCCCACGCTGGCCAGTCTTGCCCAGCTCATGGCCCACCTTGTGCTGGTACCCTTTGTCATTTTCTGCTGGCTCGTCTTCAGCGTGAAGTTTAAGGTGCAGTCGGAAATGCTCAGCTCTCGCGGAGTAGGGAAGGCTCATTAAATTACGTGGGCTCACCTTATGGCAATGAGTATGTCTGCCCTTTTTTTTGTACTATCCCGTGTTCTTGGCTCCTTTCCGGCAGTCTCTTTGTTCTCTATACACACTTTTTCATATATAAGTACGCACATTGCATTGGCACCATGAACAACGAAGCAGTGTACACGGAAACTCACGTAGAGGACATGGCATCTTCTTTTGCCCCTGGTTCCGGGACAGGCGTGCCTGATGAGACTAAAGATACATCATCTTTGGCATCTACAAGCACGGCCTATAATAACAATCCAACATCGTCAATGATTGCATCATCGCCTACATCCCCAGCGTCTATTTCCGTGTCTACAGTAAATGCCACTGGAACAACGAATACATATCCCACCACGGCTTCTATTGAAAACGACAAACCGCCTGCATCCACGCCAACAAAGTCACGTCATGCAGAACCTAAGACAGATGATGAACTTATCCAAGAAGTTCGTGTTGCTTTCTCTGAGGACGCAGTGAGCGTGGATGAGGTGGTGGCCTTGGAGACGATTGCCACATACTACGGATACGTAGCAGCGTTGTTTAAAATATTGTTTGTGGCAGGGACAATGAGTGCCTTTATCAGCTTCTACTTTGCCGTTGTCATACTGACCAGCTTTGGCGTCCTCTTCCAAGACCTCGTGGTGGCCCAAAGCCTGAGAATAAGAAACCCGTTTGTGGAGAGATAGCCACCGACGCGTCGGCGCAAACGGACGTAGAAATTGGCATTGGTGCCGATCTGTTAGCATCGCAAATTTCAATATATCGATTTTAAAAAACATAGGCTTTTCGGTGAACGAGACGTGTTTGTTTACGTTAACAATTGTCTCTCTGTAACGGCCGCTGCTTTGATCTCTCGTCTCTCTACTTTGACTTTTCTTGCTTATTGGCTTTTCTGGTCCCGTTCATGGCTACTTTATACTGATATAACACACGACACATTCATTAATCGAAACGTTCAGTCGAAATGTCAGATTACACATCAAAGGACCGACCACACATCGACCTGGAGTCACTTCCGGATTTTATGAAATCTTCTTCACCGCAAGTCAAATTCCATTCCGCCTTCCCACCACTGACCACAAAAGTACGTGTGCGTAGTGTTATGGAAAGAGCAGGATTTGACGTTTACAAACCTGAAAAGGATAGATCAATTTCGGGATCAACTAGGTCTCCAACAATCAACGATTTCAAACACGATTTCCATCCGCCGAATAAATTCAACCATTCAAATAGATCTTCGAATTCTTCATTAAATTCTCAGTCTTCCCCGAGGAAACCTAAGATCCGTTCATTGTCCCATACCACAACATCAGTTAATTCTACATCTTCACTACCAATGAAGAAAGGAGAGATTGGAAATAATAACCATAGCCTAGAGAGCACTTTAGCTTTTGAAAAACCATCATCCTACAATAAGGCAAGAAATTTTACTACAACTCCAACAAACAATTCAACACCAGACCTCACAAATCATGAAAAATTGTCACGCCTTTCAACATCTTCTCCAGCAACATCTCCTCCAGCGGAAAAGAAAAAAACAAATATCTTGGATTATGCACGCCAAAAATTGAATATTTCTCAGCAAGCCTCAAAACAAAGTGTCCCAATTCCTCTATCTGCCGAATTGCCCGACATTACGCAGTTAGAGGCCATCACTACAGACGCCGGTTTAATTTTGCCCGATGTAAGACTACCGCCATCGCAATCAAACACTCTTGATCATACCATAAATGATGCTTTCATCAAAGATGTAGATAATGAAGTAGTGTTCAGGAAAGATACTGATTTGGATTCAAACGATCCGTTCAAATCTTCATCAATGTTATCGGCAGGACAAATTCCAAAAATTAACGGTCCGAGGCCATTAGTCGACGCAGATGAATCTGCAGAAAACAATAACCGTAACACATACTCTTCCAATGCATCAACGACGAGTACCAATGAATTGGAGACACATCTAGTCGACCAAGCTAGCCGATTGTCTATAAATGAAAACATAAATACTCTCAATGTACCGATACCTTCAAGTCCGGCATCGTCCAAATCAAGTTCTGTTGAATCATTTGATGAAAAATTTATGTTACAAGAATCAGAGCCAATGAATGATGAAAACTCGTTTAATGATGCATCACAGGAAACATTAGGCGGATTAATGGGTCTTAGAAATGAATTTAGCTCTGCAAAACATGGAAACATGACACCTCTATTACCCGATCTTACTAATCCATATGCCCAAGCGGGCAATCGATTGAGTACCTTGGCTACGAATGACTCCAAAATTTATAACTTACAAAGTTTGAATGAGGACCAGATACCGTCAGAAACTTTAAAAGATGATTTCAACTTTAATGCATCCTCTAATGACAATTCTGATAATTATAATGAAATGAGTATCATCCAGGAAGGAGAAATTGAAGATTCAAGAATGGACTTTGATAAGACTGTAAATGGGGGTCACGAATTTCAAAATGCTACAGAAATACCAGATATGCCAAAAATATCCGAAACTTTAAAAATCTCGAGCTCCCGGCCAGCTAGCGAGGACCATTATGAAAAGTCAGAACAGAAGCCTGAGGTTCCAATAGTTACCATCGACGTTGCATCAAGTGATGCAGTTGAAGTAGAATCCGAAGATGTTGAAAGAGGATTTGGGAATGCAATGGAAAGCCCAATTGAATCTGACAATGCTGTATTTGATGAGGATGATTTGACAAGCAAAGGTTTTACTAAACATAAGGCCAATACTGTTGACACCCCCGCTTCATCTCATTCTTCAAATTTTCCAAAATCCAGTCCCGTCCCAAACGTATCAGAGGAAACGAAAGTCCGTGACAATGAAATTTCCAACATGATTGATGACATAGATAATTTCGGGTACAATGTGAATCAAGATCAATGCGAAAAACAAGACGAAAAACATTATGATGTTGAATCGGAAGCACAAGGCTTTGAAATTCCACCACGTCATTTCGAAAGAAAATCACGTATATCCACCGAGCCATCAGAGACACCACCACCATGCGACGAAGCTGTTTCTCGTAATCACCCATACATTTCATTATCACGAGGCAGTCAATCAGCATCTTTTGATAGTGCGCCGTTGCGATTATCTTCTGGATTAACCACGCCAGAGCAAGAAGTAAGTGGTCATAACAAAATCGATTATGAGTACAAGGAAACACTGCCTGAGATTTATTATCCACCCGGAGAAGGACCTTGTCGTAAGTGTGGTGGAGCTATTCACAAGGATGAAAAGAAAATTTGGTCTAAAGATCATCAACTTTCAGGACAATGGCATAGAGCATGTTTTGGATGTAATACATGTGAGCAAAAATTCAGTAAAGGCAGTTCTTGTTACGTTTATGGAGATGAACCGTATTGTGAACGCCATTTCCATGAACTAAACGGATCCTTGTGTCAAGTTTGTAATAAAGGTGTTGAGGGTGAATGTTTGCAGAATGAAATTAACGAAGTGTTCCATACAGATTGTTTGAAATGTGTTATCTGTGGACTGAATGTCGAAGGTGATTATTTTATTTTTAGGGATGAAGTCATGTGTGAGTCTGATGCAAAGGAATTAATGTATCAAATCGAGGAGGCTGAAAAAGAATATCAAAATAAGGATATCGATAAGATGATCAAAAGAAGAACAAGAGTTTTATATTTGTAATTTGTCAACTTAAATTTTTTTTTTCTTCTATGATAATATTCTATTAATCTAATTTATATACGAAGTGCAGTTTTATAGACCTTTCGGCACCTTCAGGTAAACGGTGACTCCTTCACCCTCATGATTCACCAAAGATAAAGAGCCATCGTTAAACTCCGCAAAAACTTTACACAATGGCAATCCCATTCCAAATCCATGAATGGCGTCTCTATCATTATCCTTTGAGGTAGTATAATGAAACTGCCAAATTTTGTCAAGAAATGACGATGGCATGCCACCCCCATTATCAGTTATTTCAAAGACAACCATATTCGAATCGCCCTCTTCTTCATGAATGTTAATGTGAATTGGTTTCCCATGTGTAATGGACGGGATGGTGGCATTCTTGAACAATTCAAACATAATATGTACCATGTACGCGGAAACACAGTATATTTTCAAGGTATTTGAACTATCAATTTTAAACTTTGGCACTGGATAATCGTTCAACGTCAACATTTGCGAAGTTGTCTTAATCGCTTGGCTGAGAACGTCAATAGCTGCATGTTCTTGTAAAAGCGGTTCTGGACTTACATACTCTTTGAGTGTGAATGAGGCTGCTATACGATTTTTGTGGAAATTCACAAAAAATGAGTTCACTTGAGACGTGTAGTTTTCGTCAAGAGATTTCAAATCACTTGGAGTGATTTTGGAATTGATGGCTTCGAGTTCAGAAGCTTTGCTTTCAATTTGTTGATCAACCAAGGAGAGAAATTTTTCTTCCGGAAAGTTCAACTCTTGTAAATCTTTTGACTCCAGTTGCTTCAATTGTGTCCGGTAAGCCCCACATAATTCAGTGTAATGCTGCATTAATGGTGTACACTCTATCACATTGTGTGGAATCGTGTTGTTTAATAAAGTAATTTGCGTTTTGTAAATGTGCCCCAGTTTCGTGCACAGCGTGTGTCTCTTATGGAGCAGCTCTTGCGTCACCTCAATGGCGGGGACCGGCCTTTTTTTGAAAACAGATAAGAACGACCTTAACATTCTGTGCTAGCTCCAGGCATACATGCATACGACCATGCTGGAGAGATTACAGAAGGTGCTGTTTCATATCGCTCGGACGTTTTTTGTGGGGGAGCAGCTGAATAAAATTGGCCGCAATTACGTAACAGGTTCTGGATTTGGTGGCAGTGGAACCGCTTTGTTGCTAGCCCTGGTATGTTTTGCGGGGTTTAGTAGGCAAAATACAGGGAAGATACGATTAAAGACTCAACAGAGCCCAGTAAAGACACTCCGGTTGTAGTTAAGGCCTCCGAACTAAAAAAAGTGGGCTCACTTTTGGGGCACGTTGGAAATTCTACGCAGGCAGAAACAGAACATGTATGCACGCCTGGCAAAACATGTCCGGGTTTTCTGCTGCCAATGCAAATCTAGAACAATAGATTTTGTTCTGTTTACCAATGCGGACATTAATGGCTTACCAAACAGATTATCCCGATTTCCGAGTCAAAACCAATTTTGATTGTCGGACAGCGGTTTGATATCATGATTTTAGTACAGCTGATAGGCAATAAAAAAACCTGTTACAAGTAAGTGATTTATATTTTATACTCTGTGATAACCCTTCAAATACTTTTTGAAAACCTCTTTTTTTTTGAATTGTTGGTATTGCATTAGCAGCGTTTATCAGTTGACTAAGAACAAAATGCAAATTCAGAACCATAGTACTGATACTAACTTTAATGGCAACATGCAAAATGATTTGCAGGTATTTGACGAAATTGACAAGCTATTTGCTGATATAGTCTGTTCATCTAATAGTATGCTGGATACAGAGCGTGAATGTAAAAGTGGTGACAAAACTACTGTTCCTATGGAACTGTCACCAGCATTATCAAACCGGACAAATACAACGGACTCCTCATTGGGGACAATAAACAATCACAGCTCAACGACTACTTTGAACACTTTTGACCTGAGTGAAAGAGCAGTTTCAAATAACCATGAGGATAAATGCGAAGTGGGTGATAAGTCTCAGGCTCGGACAGATGTCAGTTGTATTGATAAATTCATTATGAATAGTGCTGTTTTAAATAACTATACGGACAATATTGGTATTGATACCATTTGTCCGATATCCACTCAAAACACACTTCAAAATATTTCATTTGACCCATATTCTTCCTTTTTTCGTTCGAAGTCTGAACAGAATATAATGTTAACTGCAACGCCATCTAAAAGTTCGTTAGAAACTGACAGCTTGCTTGGCTTCAGTAATGAGTTTGATGAATCCATAGGTTTTAGTGCAAAACCCTTCACAGAGGGAAAGTTTGGGAACAATTATTGCTTGCATACAGCTTCCAATGGTTTCAGTAAGATCGAGAAAACTCCAAAACGGAGAAAGTCAAGTAACAAAGAGCAATTAATTTCTAGGGTCAATACGCAAAACATTTCAGCTGTTGATACTTCATCTACAACTGCTAAAGACAGTGAAGATGCTACCGGTGGGTATTATAGCAACAGCGATAACTCTAATTCAGCATGCTCTCCTTCTAGTCCAGATGATTCGGATTTCATTCCCGAGAACTGTATTCCGAACGAATTTGAAAGTGTGGATGAATTACCCAAAATTGAGTTGTCCGAACATAAGTGTGATGGTTGTTTTAAAGTTTCAAAGTCTAGTTATGGGTGTTCCAAACAGATTATCAGAAATCTACCAAACTCTGAAGTTTATAAGGAGTACAATACTCCTAACGGATATACTTTAGAGTATGCAATCTCACATGGAGATCCTAAATATGAGTATCTTTCCTCTGAAGTGAAAAATGACTATGATCCATTGGTCAAGCGGTTTTCACGTGAAGTGAAGTACAATTCCAAGGGTAAAAAGCTAAAAAGAGATTATCCATCATTATGTCCGTTTTGCAAAGTTGGTGGGGCTAAAGATTTTGACTCCTTATTTTACGAACGCAACAATTCCTGTTATCGTGGCCATTTGATCAATACCCACGGTATCAATTCCACTGGTGAGTTTGCCAAATTGCCAGCGTGTGGTTTCGTGTGTTACAAACTCGGTAAAAACAGTTGGTCCGAGACGGTTGGCTTCGTTTGCCCTTATGAAAATTGCAACATGTGCTTTCTTCGAGGAGACAAAACGCATGGGTTTCATGAGTACATTCGCCATTGGAACAGGACACACATCGGATAGTGGTTTATGCATGACATAATTAATATATTCAATGCAGTAAGTATAGTTGTAATTTTATAATGTAATACGCGGTTTTTTGTTGAATTCCTTCTTTCGGCGGTTCTTATTCTTCTTTTGCTTGTTCTTGGTCCAGTTCTTACACTATTTTTTTTCTTGCTTTTACTTTTGATTTTGCCCGTATTTCCACTTTAATAATTATCCATTTTCTGTGTTTGCCGCTTGGAAGTGAGTTTTTGTTAGTTGTTTGAAAAATCATCCTCTGACACAAAAATGGGAAATCAGTCAAAGGCACCGGTGTTTTACCTTCCACTTGGACAGACAGTGTACCAGAAATGTCTGATTGATATCTTGATTCATCTTCACAAACCACATATTCTTGCTTACTTGGAGAAACAAAAGGAGCAGAAGCTGAGGGATAAAGATTTAAACGATTCGGGTGTTTCTTCAAATTCATCTTCATCAGTGGCTTCGCCATCTTCTTCAGTGTCAGACTCTACTGCCAAGCAACCAAAAGATGATACCATGTCAGATGAGTCTATGTTGGATGCGTTCATTTTTAATGTAAAGCAAATCACAAATCATCCAACGTTACTTGTTGATCATTATATTCCTCGAAATTTACTACTGCTGAGTTCGAAAGAGAACATCATCAGTCTATCTAATAAATACCATCAAATTAGTGAAATTCTTGACAAATTAGTTGAAAAAGATGTACGAAAAACCATTATTCTCAGTGTCTCGAATGCAAAAGAAATGGATTTAATTGAATCGTTTTTGTTAGGAAAAAGGGGATTACAATATTACAGATTTTCAGGATCATCGCTTTATTATGATAACCATGGATCTTTTGATCTCCATAAAGATAAAGAATCTACAACTTTAAGTAGCCAATCCACCACCCCTGGCTTGAACAATAATTATTCGAATGAACCTAAAAGGAGGAGTAATGGACGCAATAGAAAAGCTAACGTAAATTCTTTAATAGCTGGAGATGGATATAGTGTGAGCAATTCAGATTCGAATATAGATTCTCATACAAATAATAATTCATCTTCATTTTCCAATGAAAAGAAAAAAAGAAAGAAAAGTGGGCGTCCATCAACTGCTGAAAAGCGTGCACGTGAACAGCAAGCACAAGTGACTGCCGCACTGGCAGCTGTAAATTCATCAGAACGAATGAATAGCGAAAGTGATCCGAACAACCCAAATCAACCCCACAAAACTCGTGATGAAAAAGAGGAGTACATACCCAAACTATCTAAAAATAATCAAGAATTTACTGATATGTTGAATGAAAAGAAAAGCAAGAAACTAAACGTCTACCTTATTTTGTCATCTCAGCTAAAATATTTATTGCAGTTTGAAGAGTTGAAAAGTGATTTAATTATTTCGTTAGATTCTAATTTCACCGATTTTGAGGACTTATCCACTATTTTAAATCATGAAATACCGATTTTGAAACCTATCATTATTGAATCACTTGAACACTATGAGTGGGAATTAAACAACGACGATAGTTTAAACTTGGATGAATCAAAGAGACCCAAATCTAGAAGGTGCAAAACTAGTACTGGTAGAGAAAAGGGTTCGGAGGGAAAATTCCAGTTCAACTGCTTGCTAGCATTATTGTCGATTGCATCGTGGCCAAACGTGGAGGTTCAGTTGCCATCAACAACTCCTCCTGTTTCTAGTGAAATTATCGATTGGTTAATTGATCCTAAAAGCCATTCGTATCCATATTCATTAACAAGCGGGACACGGCTGCCACATGTTATGAATGATGAGATGATTGAAAAAGTTGTAAAAACCTTAAACTCTCCGCATGGACTATCCAACATTTTGGGGGTTAATAAATTGGATAAATATGCGTTTTTCAATTCAGATTTGGAGGTCAAAGAAAAGGATATTAAAGTTGACGATGTTGAAGTTAGTAGAAGACCGGTTTTGGATAAACATCAAATTAAGCGAGTAAGACCCAATCCAGATGAAATTCATGAAAAGATTCCTAATTCATTTACATATAGGCTGTATCAGTTACATCTTACTAATTTGCTCAATGGTACATTACAAGATATGGTTGATTGGGTCTCCAAGACCCACAAACAATTAAAATTTGTGCACTTGGATGAATCTGAAAGGCAGTTTGTTATTGATCAAGGAAACTTCGAATGTGGGGAATTATTCAAAAAGGATCGTGATTTGGGGGTTCAGATTGAAGCCCGTGATAAGATCAAAGATAGGCTTGTTAATGAGCTTGACAAACTGCAAAGTGTTGCAAGTAATAATGATGGCGGTCAATTAGGTCTAAGAGAGAGATGCGAGAAGTATGCGAATATGAATGAAGAATCGATGGACAAGGAAGGGCAAAATGGAGAGCTTCAGCTGTTGAAGGATCGGTTAAATAGATTAAAAATTTCGATGAGTGAGAAGGAAAGGGAATCGGACTTTATTAGAATGCAATATCAAGAAATATCATCACAAGCTGCAGAACTATCATCTGTTGTTAAAAGGTTAGAAGCCGAGGGTAAGAAACTTGAAGAAGAATCTAAGGGAGTTTTCAAAAGGATTCAAACCGGCAGCATAGTGGAAAAGCAGAATTATGTTGGCTCGAAAGTAAAGGAGCTAAGAAATGATCATAGTATGTGGAGTGGGTATTTGAGTGCACTGCAAGCAGAGTTGGAGAAGAGGGCCAATCATGTAACCAGCGTGAGGGTTTCACAAAAACGTGGCAGTAGGAATAATACACCGTACTAATTTTTAAATATATATATTAAGATGATTTAAGATGATATAGTAAATAGATTATTTTTTCAAATCGGTGTTGAAGAACCTTTTAACTTCATCTTCGGTGACGATTTTACCTTGTTGGGCAAAAGGTGTTAGGAATTCGGTCAACTTGGACTTGATTTTCTCGTAGGCGGCTAAACCTTGTGCAGCTTTATCACTCGGGAAGTTGCTTAGCTCACGTATACCCAATTCGAAGACGGATGAGTCGTCGTCATCGTCATCTGGAGGTCTGTAAATTGGATCATCCTTGTACAAAAATGGGTATCTGGCTAGCAGTGCTGCCAATTTGCACGCGGGATCGGTATCCACGACCTCCTGTAGTTGTTCCTTGTAGTTTTCCTTGAGAAAGAGAGTCTGTGGGAAAGATCTTTTGGTTCTCTTTGCGGAGTTCTGATTTGAGTTCATCTTCTCTATTCGGTTATCCAAGGTTGTTGACGGAACGTGTAGGACAGTTTCGCAATGTAGTTTAGAAATCAGCTCTTCCATTTCATCGGGGTGCCTCGATGCGCATTTCCAGCATATAAGTGTTTCAAACGAGTCCAAGCCGGGGAATCCAGGTAGTGGTAAGATATCGTATTCGTTGTCACTATCGCCATTGCTGTCGCTAAGATTCTCGGTTTTGACGGCAGCAGCATTAGACAACGACACACCATGAGCCGCTTTCGGATTTCTGTTGATCACGCCCGGACGCAAACCCATGATACATTCTTCATGATACCAGTCCTCATCGCATTGAACGCCGAAAACACACTGGATCATATTGCTGTCCGTCAAGGGGCTGTAGAGCTTATCACAATCGCAAAAGCGTCCCTTGAAATTGTGTCCGTATTTGTTCCCAGAATCGGGTATGTCGGGGCTGTAATGATGAGAAGTATTTTGAGCGACGAAACCTTCGTCCAACTTGGACCATTCGGGATAACGTACCAGACAGGGGCCCCGGACGTGAGAGGTTCCACAGTCACAGGTCCTAGCTCTCTTGGTGAATAGTTCCACGAGGTCGTGGGAGGTATGGCATTTAATGCTGCAGGCATAACAAATGGCGTTCAGACTGCCCGTGTCTCTGTAGCAGGAGAGGCAAGCGTACAATTCCTGTCTTAAGGGGCCCATGGCATATGTGCACTCATTCGGGTCGTATGGCATCTGTTCACGTGCTTGCCTTTCCAGAGAGTCCTGTGTGTCCAAGAACTCGACCAGCGTAGAGGAAGACATTGGTGGTTAAAGGGGGCTTCTTGTGCAGGGTATGAATCGAAGCTGGACCTCTGAGCTTGGGGCAAGGTTTGGGCGGAGGCGGTGAAGCAATTGGAATCACGTATAATATATATACACAAAATCATGTCGTTTTTTATTTATTTTTAATTTTCTATTTTTCATTTTCTCTATTTTTTTGATACGCGTAAAGATGAAGGGCACCGTTAAATTGAGTGATTGATAGATTGAGATCCATATACGCGGGGGGTCGGTTTGGCGTCTGTGACGGGAACAGCTTGCAGTGGAAATAGATACTGAACGGATGGAAACCAAAATGGACACGGAGAATGCGATGGCATTGAAGCTTTTACAAAAACAGTTTGTGGGGAGGCGGGACACGGAGTTCCATTACACGAAATATGAGGATACGCCGATGAGGTTGCCGATGTGTGAACTCGGGCTCCGGGACAAGGTGTTGAGCAAGGAACAGATGGAGCAGTACGGGATGAGAACGACGCCGTTGTTGAGCTTGTTTGGGGTCTACGTACACTGTGACAGTGGAGAGGCCCTTGTGCTGTGTCGTGGCAAGGGCTCGTTTGCTGTTGAATGGAGCGACCGCTACGCCCTGCACGACGTGCTTGTGCGTGGCGGGCGGGCAGCGATGTTGGCCGGCGGCGGTGGTGGTGGTGGGGAGTGTGTTTGTGGGGTTCACTACGTTGCTGGGGGCGCCGGCGAGTTGGAGGAGCTGACCGCCTTGCGTCGGGCGGTGGGCGAGGGAGCGCAAATTACGGGGGAGGATCTCGTACGGGAGGTGGAGCTTCACCAACGGTGGTTATTTGAGGCGGAGGGGCGCGGTGCGTTCTGTGGGATCGTGCCATTTCTGCCCGTGTACTTGGGGTACCGGCGGTGGGAGCACGCGCGTGGCGGTGGCGGTGGTGGTGGTGCAGGAGACGCGCCGGGGGCGATCTGCGTCGTTGATTTCAGCGACGGCGACTACAAACGGGTGTTGCGGGACGTCGACGCGGACGGCGAGCTCGAGTTTGTGCTTTTCCAGCGGCTGGGGCGGGGGGAGCCCGTTGCCGTTGCCGTTGCCGTTGCCGTTGCCGTTGCCGTCGGCGGTGGGGGCGGCGAGGACGGGGCCAAACGGGTGGCGTGGGCGGTGAAGCGGGCGTTGCGGTACCGAATCCGCGGCGGGGAGTTTGAGCGGCGGGTGGTGCGCTTCTTGGCCAGGGGCGGCTGCAGCGAACACAGCGAACACAGCGGATACCGCCTGGAGCGGGCGAGGAGACTACAACGGCCCAGGAGCAAAAGCGGCGTCCGCAGCGTGCCTGGCGGTGTTCGGGATGTGGCCAGTTTGAACAACCTTCTCGGGCTAACAGGACGGTAGGCAGCGGGAGAGGTGAATGTGTGGTGGCTGGCTGGCCCTGAGATTACGGAAACCCACAGAGAGAGAGAGAGAGAGAGAGAGAAACAGATGGGGAAACGAAGCAGGAGCGGAAGATGGAAGGGCGGGAAACGAAGCAGAATGCAGCAGAAGGCGCACCCGCTTTGTTTATTTTTTTCTGCCCTAGTTTTCCGCTTGCAATATTGTGTGATTTCAGGCACCCTTTGCTGCCTCAGGCACAGCAGGCACACCAGACACACCACTGCACTCCATACTGCACACACACACGTCAGCCCAGGCACACCAGGGCAATCACATCAGGGTCCACACTGTATCTTCTTCTCTACTTTCTACAACTTCCGCTATCAACCAATCTCTCATTTCCTCCCTCCTTACTTATCCCCCCTCCACATTCCAATTCTCTTTCCCCCCGTCCCCCCTTTTAGATCCTCCTCCTTGCCACTAAACAACGGTTTGGTACCTTAACTTGCTTTATACTCTTTTTGTTTTCCTCCTTTATTTGCATCCAACATATAACTTAAACATCCTTCATTCAGCATATTCAAACGACCATACCACCACACATGTCCCCCCTACCCTCCAATTCCTCCCTGCTTCCCAAAAAATCCAAAGTGAAGCTTTTCCAATGTTCAGGGTTCCCCGGCTGCTCGATGGTCTTCACTCGCTCGGAACACTTGGCCAGACATATACGGAAACACACAGGTGAACGGCCTTTCAAATGTGACTATTGCATGAAGAAGTTTTCCAGATTGGACAATCTTCGTCAACATAAGCAAACGGTGCACCAGTTTCACGTTCTGAATGATCCAGCCAGTACGCAATTGTCAAAAAACGATAGTACTTGCGGGCAAAATGTACGGAAATCTAATGGCAAAATACTAAAATCATTATCGTCACCATCGCCATCGTTATCATCATCAACAACAACAACAACAACAACAACGGCAAGGACCAAATCAGCAAACTCATCCACAGTTAAAGCAACCCCCGCCAACACAGAAATACCCAAGACACCCCTTTTGCAGCTAAACCATTCAGCTCACGTCCATTCATTGGCATCGCCCCCAAATTCCGTGTCGCCTCACGTGAATCGCTTGACCAATGCGATGCTCCCACCACCAAGAAAGAGCAGTCTGTTAAACAACGAATATTCCGAGTTTAGGCCTTCTTTGTCCAATAAACCCGTCCCAATCATAGTGGAAAACTCGGACTCCAACATTGGGGCAAAAAATCATAATTCAATAATTACTCCATCTACCGGTAGTGGTTCATCATTGATGATGGATTCAAGTCCTGCGTCAATGCGTTCCCTTCATCAGTTTTCTTTACAACATCCGACTCAGGTTCAGAGACTACATACGCAGCTCCCACAAATGGTAAGCCCTCAGATCCCCATGTTCCCAGCATCCAATTATTCATCACCTGCGGCCTCGCCCTCAGTCATCGGGTTTAAGGAGAGTGTCGATCCGCCTTATTTATTAGGGGTACAACGACAGCATTACTATCCAAATGCAAATGCAAGTGCAAGTGCAAGTGCAAGTGCAAGTGCAAGTGCAAGTGCCAATTCCGCATCAAAATCAGTCTCCAGTTCAGCCTCGGTCACACCGACAACGACGCACTTTGATCATCACATCGGCAAGTACATACCACCAATGTATTATCAACGGATAAACAACCAGCTATCGCAGCTTCCTCTTCATTTCCCACCACAGCTCTCTTCGCATCTTCCGCCACTTTTTCCACCACCTGGATCTTATCCAATGCCAACTCAGAATCAATCACAACAATACATGTATTCGCCAGTGAACAACATGGGTAAACCGGCCTCCACAGTATCTACACCTACAGCTTACAACACAAAGATACCAGAGACAACACCCGGCATAACCATGGACAGAAAGGCAGATCCGAGAGAGGAACCTCATGGCAGGACTTCCCAATCGGGCAAGAGATGGATCCCGCTAACGGACCCCTCAGGCACCAAACATGCGTCTACGGCATCGACGGCATCGACCACGTCATCCGCCTCCACGCTCGTGCCGGCAGCGGTACCCGTTCCGGCCCGCATTCCCGCGTCGAGCGACGCGGCCCCCCCTCCGTCCTTGGCGACGGCAGCGACGCTTGTGGGCTCCGCGGACGGTGGCGTGCGTGGCGATAAAGATAAAGCTCGCGACGGCGACGGCGCGGACGGCAAACACGCCGCGACAAAAAGAGCGTGTCTCGCCCACCTGCTGAACGGGTAGCGCGCACGTGATTAGGTCACGTGGGTGGTCGTTACCCGGCAAAGGCTGCTCCGGCCCGCCCTCCGTTGACATGTAGATAGATCGATCTGTTTACTTCATGTTTCTCTCCCTGACGGGCTTGTTTACTTTCTAAGCACGCTTCTTTTCTTCCTGTCCCCTTCCGTTTCCACATCACATCACCACTCAACTATGTCAGGAAAAGTCCATGGAGGTAAGGGTAAGTCCGGTGCAAAGGACGGTCACTTGAAGTCGCAATCCCACAGTGCACGTGCAGGTTTACAGTTCCCCGTGGGTAGAATCAAGAGATACTTGAAAAAGACTGCACAGAGCAAAATTAGAGTTGGTTCCAAGAGTGCCATCTATCTGGCCGCCGTTTTGGAATACTTGACCGCAGAAGTGCTAGAGTTGGCCGGTAACGCCGCCAAGGACTTGAAAGTCAAGAGAATAACCCCAAGACACTTGCAATTGGCCATTAGGGGCGATGAGGAGTTGGACACTTTGATCAAGGCTACGATCGCCTACGGTGGTGTCTTGCCACACATCAACAAGGCTTTGCTATTGAAGGTTGAAAGGGCCAAGACCAAAAACTAATTAGTTATTTCCGGCGGGAGGGTAAATCGTTGCTTGCCTTTGGCATTGTTGTTGTCGTCATCATTACCACTAATACCATCACCACCGTTATTATCTTATCTAACTGTATAATATGATGTATATTGAATTTATTACTATTTGATCCTCTCTGACACCACACATAACTGATTAATTTCTTCGTTAACGGCATACCTACCTACATATTCTCATTTATATCCTATCTATCTATCGTGTGTACTTTGCAAACGCATCCTTGCTGACTATCCTTCCATTCTTGATCACTCTCATACGCAACCCGCTTCCCCGGGGACGTAGCTTGACGTTGTATTCACCTTCCTCCTTCTTTTCGATCGGAAAAATCGTCCAGTCTTTCGGAACAGTCGTATCAGCGGGCATGGCAAGCACAAACTCTTCGTTCCCCTCTTCACCTCCACCTTCGACTTCTTCCTTACCCTCTTCTTCGTGTTCATCAGCGCTCCCCTGCCCCTGGTTCAATGAACAAAGCGTGGAGTTGGCATTTCTCCACCTCGTCTTCTGTTCCTCAGACATGTGAAGCCTTCCCACCTGATGCATCACCCCCTCTATCTTGTGCACAAGCTCGTTCCTACCAAAAACACTCTGCAGATTGCCGACATTTTCCCCTGCCTCCTCACCGTACTCGTTCTCTTCGGTTTCGACGTCAACATCGTCGCCGTCGCCGGCGTCGGCGTCAGCATCTGAGTCGTGTTCAAGCTCTTGCTGTGGAAAGAACATATCTTCGAAACCCTCCGCTCGTCCCTCACTATTGGAATCATTAAGATCACTAGCATCATTCACGGCGGCAACACCATCCGCCAAATTTCTTGTATTCGTAACTGCATCACCTCCGGCATTGCCCGGTGCTGCATCATGGGCAGACTCCGCCGTCTGCTCATCCTTTCCAGATGTAATAACCTCCTTCCGACACGTCGGACACGCATTTGACATTTCCAACCAACTGCGTATGCATCCGTCATGCAAAATATGGCCACATTGTAGCTTTCGGGGCACACTCCGTACAGTTCCCGTTCCATTCAACTCCATGTCGTCTCTGCAGATTATACAGATATCCAAATTTTGCAATTCCTCCAATGTGGGATATCCCAGTGAATTGTTCAACTTCATCTTGTTTTTGATCAACCTGTAAAATGCAGAAACAGACTTAGAAAAGGTGTAAAATGTACGGAACGATTCGCTCACCAAATTGAACGAGATTGTCTTCAACATAGCAAAGAAGCAGAATAATGTGGGAATCATTATGCACTTCACCAAACCCAAGACCAGCTTTGTTATGGAATCAATCCACACTTTCTGCGGCCATACTTCCTCCTCCGGATATTTTTGCAAATAGTAAAGCTCAAACACGTTCAACAAAAATTTGACGGCAGAGTACACCAAATCCGTCAAAAGAAGGAAAAATTCAAAGGAAATCACCAACAAAATGGCAGATCTGTGAATGAACGACTCATCAATACACGATTTGATGATCGCATAGTCCAACTTGATGAATAAAATCGTGCTGAACACAATCCTATTGCAAATAATCCTCGCAATCGATCCGTTGTTCGATTGATAATACTGTTGAATTAGTGCATCCAACCGGTCATTCAAAATGCAATGGAAAACTTTACAAAATAACAAGCCAGCGGCAAGCAATATCATGAAAAATGCATTCTCACTACCTCTATACGTACTTCCGGACATAACCAACCCAATAATCGTAGCCCATGACCGCTCATATATATGCTCGATCTCAATAAGCCTCAATTCGCCGAACACAACCTTCTGTAATACCGATCCGGCCGTCAGTGTCCAAGCAACAACTAAATTGCTCAATATCAGCAATGCATCTCCATGGGAGAATCTCACTCCAAGTACGTAGTAATTCGGCGATGTGTCGTACAACACACTGAGCTTGTAAACAGCAGCAGCCGTGCTCAGCAAAACGTACCCTGCAAACAAATATCTGTTCCACACTGACATATCTACTATTTCCTTCCTTCCAGATGTGTTGGGCCTTTTTGATGTGCCTGTGGCAGAAGACTCCATACCCTTCTTAGACTTTCCCCGGAAGGACACCACGTATCAAGAACTTCGCGTGTCACGTGGATTCATGTTTTCATCCGCTTCGGCCTGTAGTCTATCTATATCTATTTACTTCGAGCCGAATCAAGCTAGACGGAGCTTCATCAAGGAGTATAGGAGGAAAGGAATCATGAGTGGGCTACCCGTGAAGTTCATGACGTTATTTGTTAGGCAGATGTCCCGGCCGCTGGCTTTGGGCATTAAGTCGAGGGCTCTCAAGCATCCGCATTTCAAAAAGTTCTGTGTGGGCGTTGCCCAAAGGGTGCATATCTGGGACATCGGGTTAAAGAGACGACTATCCCTGGCATCCAACCTAACGCCATCTAATAAGGCTGATGATTTGGCCAAGCATGCTGTCAAACATAATGCTCCCACCAACGTGCGTCCATTGAATGAGACACGTGCAATTGAGGCAGGTGCAACATTTCTCAGTGAGCTGGTTTTGTACACTGTTGCAGCTGGGATAATCACGTTTGAAACCGTTCGTACAAGGAATAAAGAGCTCAACAGAAGAGAAGCCGTTGCTGACGATATAGAAATGTTACAAGACGAAATCGAGCATTTAAAGACTCAGTTGCTAGAGTATCAGATTAAAATTAAAGATTATTCGCCACCACGCGGTGTTAATCCAGTTATATTACAGGTAAATGCAGACGGAACACTGAAATCTAAAAATTATGAACATGTACATACGGGCGATGATGCTAAATGTGCAGAGTTGAAAGTGCTTATCGGTGATGCGCTTGTGGAATGGGAAAAGCTTCACAAAAGTGCTAATAATGATAAAACTGATAAATCCCGTGGTAAATAGATCCAAATAAATTCACTCACTATCAGAGGCTTCATTTTGCCACTTATTGTTTTCCTTGTAAAATTCATCGTTCTCTTCTTGAAACTGACTTTCTTCTTCTTGAAACTGACTCTCTTCATCGACGTCTTTTTCTTCGACTTCCCGTTGTGAATATCCCATAAGTCTTTCCATTTCTCTTTGTACCTCATCATCTTCTTCTTCTTCTTCAGCTTCCGCCCACTCATCTATCTCAAGTTCAGATTGAGCATCGGGTTGACTAGAATATCCCAGTAACCTTTCCATTTCTTTTCTGACCTCCTCTTCTTCCTCCTCCTCTTCTTCTTCTTCCTCATCAGCCGTAACAAAAGCTTCAGACCCATCATTTTCACTAGTATCTTCTTTATCAAAATTTTCAGGCGCATCCGTCTTGACAGCTTCCTTTACCCATTTTTGTAATTCTTGTAGAGAATTTTCTAGCCCCGAATACCCTTCAAACTGTCTGAACCCCTTACTTTTCCTCCTTTTTTGCTTCGTGTGCTTCACATAATGATCTTTCCATTTGTTCCAACACTCCAAAACTTCCTTCATTTTTGCTTCAACATTGCCAACTTTTTCCCATTCATATGTATCACTCGACTTAATTTCCTGCACAATACTGGAAACATCAAGGATTCTACTCGCCAAATCGGCCAATCCAACTCTAGCATCTATACTTGTAGGCACGACAAGCAACAATGGTTCTAAAGCCCTTTGAACAACGTTCACCCTACCAGTGCGCACAAGCATCCAAAGATATGATATTGTGTATGTTGGTGTCCTCGTACGTGTACCATGTCTATGTACTGGTGCAGAGTGCCTATGCAGGGCTTTCCTGTAGACCTGTTGATTCGGGATATGAGTTTCCCCGCTTGGATTGAACTCCGAGCCTTTGATTATGATTGGCTGGGGCGTCGACGAAAACTTCTCATTTTCTGTTTCACCGTCAGTAGAATCAACATTATCGGATTCATCGGTACCGGTATCTCTATGTAAACCTCTATTTGTACCTGTATACATGCCTGAATCTGTGCTTGTGTCTGTTCCCGCATCAGTTTCTGATTTATTTTCTTCTTCGACCTCTTCGTCTGACGAAGTCGAGTTTGAAAATTTGACTTGGCTTTCAACCTCAATCTTCACCTCCTCTTTCACTTCCTCTTTAATTTCAAACTCCTCCTTGTTCTCCCCTTTTTTAACTAGCACGCCACCAGGCACGTAGGCCTGTTCAGGGTATGCGCCCACAAGTGGATGTTGATTTCTTGAAGTTCTTATTAAAAGTCTCAAAAATTTTAAAATAATATCATGCATTGGCCTTCTATGAGACACTATCCGCTGAAGAATTTCAATCAGTTTCGGGTTCTCATACGATGGGTATAATAACGGAACAAGTTTTGGATTTTTCAAGAATGATAAATCATACACTATCTGTGGCGGTAATTCGGGAACAGGTGCCGAAGAATTTGACGAACTTTCCTTCAACCACTCCACATAAAAAAATTGCTTAAATTCAGAAACATTCAACTCACACAGTACCTTTACACCTAGTGGCCAAATCTGATAAATATCCGTGTTATACGTTTTCATAAGTATACTAAACAATTGGTAACATCGTTTCCAGTTTTGTTTATATAACGACACGTAGAATAATGTATCTATCACGCGGGAAAGGTATTTCATGAAAGATACAGGTTCATAGTCAGAATGTTTCTCAGAATGAAAATCCACATTTTCAACTATAGACTCATTACCTGACAGGCAGGACAGTGCAACGAGCATGTCTCTAGTGGGCGTGGTGATTAAGGGAATCTTACTATTTTTCCTTTTAAATAACCGTGCCTGAAAAGAAAGGTACATTTGCTGACGTAGATGTGCAACTTCTCGAGAATCAAACTCATATGTATCTTTTTTTTGACCGAAGTTAACAACCTGTGTGTCATGGGTGACGATTTGTTTCCTTTTTACCGGTGATTTCGGTTTTCTCTTTCTTTTTCGTTTCTTAGCCTGTTTCTTTTTCTCTCCCCCTTCGGCTTGATCATTGGAATCAGATCCACTCTCAGTACCAGGGTCTGACCCATCTTCATCGGAAAGCCAGTATTCGAACGTCTCTTCCTGCACAGAATCCCTTAATACATCAAACCTATTAAACGGATTGGCATGAACAGGATGCACCGTATCAAACTGAATTAACTTCTCCAAATACGGACGCAAAACCCGGGTGTGCCTGGACACTGGACCATCTTCCAGAGACGTATGTGGAAGTTCAAAGGGCGACTTCATTGTCCATCTGGTATTATCGTTTTGAAGAAAGAAAACATGTCAGGAAAAGGAGACAAGAAAAAGAAAATGGAGCCACGTGATATTGCGAAATCCTGTGTTATCTCGGCAAAGTGACTCTTTTGTTATCTTGTCCTGATTCACAGTGTGGTTGGTCAGAAACACTTCACATGGTTTTTTTGTTGTCAAACTATCCTACTTTTGCTTTCAGCACTGCATGAACAGTGTATCTAGGCAAATTGGAAAAAATTTTGGACGCAATTGCAGAACAATGACAAGTCTACCAAAAAATAACCCGTATTTTTCTCTTGGCGGCAAAGACATCTGGTCTCTGATCAATGAAACAGCTGCAGCAAAAGAAGCTGCCTCTGGTGAAAAAGTGGCTAACTTAGGTCAAGGGTTTTTCTCGTACTCACCACCAGATTTTGCCATCCAAGCAGCTAAGGATGCTTTCGACACTCCAATTGATAACCAATATGCGCCTTCTGGTGGTAAACCACAGTTGGTCAACGCATTAAAATCACATTATTCAAAGAAGCTGAACAGAGAAGTTTCAGGTGATGAAATTGTTGTTACAACTGGTGCAAATGAAGGTATGTTGAGTGTCTTTTTCGGTTTTGTCAGTGATGGTGATGAAGTCATTGTTTTCCAGCCCTTCTTTGACCAATATATTCCAAATATTGAAATGCCAGGTGGTAAAGTTGTCTATGTGCAGTTACACCCACCAAAGGATTTTGACAAAAGAGTTGTTGACGGTTCTGAGTATTATATTGATTGGGAAGAGCTTGAGAATGCTATCACTAAGAAGACTAAAATGATTGTCCTCAATACTCCACATAATCCAATTGGTAAGGTCTTTACTAAAGAAGAATTGGATCGTATTGGCAAATTGGCAGTGAAGCATAACTTTATTATTTTATCTGATGAAGTTTATGAAAATTTGTATTTCAATAAGGAGATAGGTTTTCCAAGAATTGCTAACCATGAAGATATAGAAGTTCAACGTCGTACTCTTTTTGTTGGTTCAGCTGGTAAAACATTTGCAGCAACAGGTTGGAGGATTGGTTGGATCATTGGTAGTAAAGAACTGATCCCATACGTCAAGGCAGCACATACTAGAATTTGCTTCTCCACACCAGCACCATTACAAATTGCGGTCTCAAAGGCCATTGAAATCGCCGACTCTAACGATTATTATGAAAAGATGAGAATTCAGTATCAGAATAAATATGATATTTTACAGTCTGTTTTCGATGAATTGAACCTTCCATATACAAAGGCAGATGGTGGATACTTTCTTTTGGTCAATTTCAAAAACGTCAAGTTACCAGAATTTGACTGGCCCGAACTAATTGCGAACAAACCAAGAGATTTCAAATTGGCATACTGGTTGATCCATGAATTTGGCGTGGTCAGTATTCCTCCAAGTGAGTTTTACCTTCCACAAAATGCCCATGTCATTTCTGATTGTTTACGTTTCGCAGTTTGTAAGGACGATGAAGTTTTACATGATGCCGTCCAAAGATTGAGAGGTCTCAAAAAATACTTGTAAATCTGTTTTTGACGAAACACAAAGGACTCGTTAGAATTTATAGATAAATAGACTGATTTATATTATAGATTATTAATATATATATATTTAACTTATTTTACAAAATTATATCGTTGTAATGGCCGTTAACATTGGCATGCGTCACCCTGTTGTTCGTCCTTTGTAGTTGTAGAAATATCGATGGTTTGTGCATTATCCTCGGTAAGTGTTTCATTTTTATTATTTGAATTTTCTTCACCGCTTGGTAATAGTTTAGCAACCTTTTTGAACAAGTTCTTCACATTATATCCATTTTTACTACTTGTCTCCATAAACAAATTAAATTTCATATCTTTTGCCAACTTTTCACCTTCTTCAGTGGAAA
Organism: Pichia gijzeniarum; assembly: GCA_030556995.1. Lineage (NCBI taxonomy): Eukaryota > Fungi > Ascomycota > Pichiomycetes > Pichiales > Pichiaceae > Pichia > Pichia gijzeniarum. The sequence goes on from JAKTVB010000066.1 coordinate 38,884, forward strand.
CCACTCTGCCTGGTAAATCACTTTTGTTACCTACAAGCACCATTATAACATCATCGCCACGTTCTGTACGCACATAATCACACCAGCGTGGAATGTCGTCAAAACTGTCCTTACTAGTGATATCATAGACAATCATGGCAACGATCGAGTCTCTAATGTAAGAGGGAATCAACGAACGAAATCTCTCCTGTCCGGCAGTATCCCATAACTGTAATCTGATTGTCTGATCACCTAAATACATTGTCTTCGAAAGGAAATCAATTCCAACAGTGGCGGCATAATGTGTGTCGAAGGTATCATACATGAATCGAGTGATCAGAGATGTCTTTCCGACCCCCTGGTCCCCTAAAAAGACTATCTTGTGTTTGGTCAGCATCCTGCAGCTGCTAATCTAGTACTTGCCAAAGAAACACACACCAATCTTCTCCTTCATCTTCTTCTTCCTACTTCAACACCCGTGTTTGAAGTGAACGGCGCTGTTTTACGTAATTCTTTTGTAGCTAGCTGCTCGTGCTAAAGCATTTCACTTAGTAAAAGTACGAATTAAAGTATTAAAGATACACAGTATATAACGACTATTTCTTCTTACCACTCTTCTTGATACCACCACCAACGATTGGTCCCTTTCCGGAAGCCTTGGCGGCCATTTCCTTTCTTAGCTTCTCTTGTTCCTTCTGCTTCTGTTGAAACGCAAGTTCCTCCTCGTCGAACTCCTTGGTGGCCTTCTTTGGCTTCTTTAGTGGCTTGGCTTTTCCTCCTTGTCTACCTGACATACTGTTAGTGTGATGCCAACGGAATCTTTTCTGATGTAGCCTGCATGCCAGCACCTGGTCAAGCAAGCAAGAAGAAGAAGAAGAAGAAATTCTCGCGGTGGCCATTGCTCGGTGGGAGCTCAGTTCGATTGCATGGTGACTTGCTGCTGTACGTGTTCTACTCTGCTGGCTCACAGGCAATGGCAGTGCTTACCTCTGCAGACAAGGAGAAAATCAAAAGGGTGGTCCCCAAGTCCTCCAACAAGATCATCGATGCCGCAGTCGTAAGGCTCTATGTGAACTACCCGGACCCAGATCAGTGGCACTGGACTGGCCTCACAGGTGCTGTTGTCCTCGTAGACGACTTAATTGGACACACTTTTTTTTTCAAATTGGTTGATATTATTGGTAATGCCGGTGTATTGTGGGATCAAGAATTGTGGGTGGATTTCCAGTATTCTCAAGATAGACTTTTCTTCCACAGTTTTGAAATTGAAGACTACTCTATCGGGTTTTTATTTGAAGACAAGTCTGAAGCACAACATCTCTTCAAAAGGGTGGTGAATCGTCAGAAACATGCGTCAAAATTGACAGTTCAAAATAATAACGCCGTTGAGGCACGTAAAAAGCCAGAACAGATATCAACTAAAGGGTACAGAGGTGATGAATCGTCAATCGTCAATGAACAGAGAATGAGAAGGGCGAAAGGAATTTTATATTACGATAACGAACCTCCACCGGAATGGAGAACATTTTATAAGGAACTGGAAGCTATGGGGATTTCTGAGGACATGATTGCAGAGAACAGAGAGTTTATAAAGGATTACATTGCCAAACAGGGTGGTCCACTAGTGGGTTTAGAACCGCCGATCCCAAGAAGATTCCAAAACGTGGGTAAACCTGCAAGGTCGATTTCACAGTCGGTGCGTTCACGTTCAAGGTCTGCCACCGTCAATTCCATCAACTCAGATAGAAAAAAGAAAGCCCCACCCCCTCCACCACCTCCCGGGGGACCAGCCGCAAGTCATTTATCAGAAAATTACAATGATATAGATGATGTTATAGATACTCCGGACTTCAGCTCAAATTCACACTCACCTTCCCCTTCAACTTCAACTTTTACCTCATCCGCTTCGAAAGCAGTTCATGCAGTTCCACCGCCACTGGATACTAGTCGTGTACACAATGTTCCTCCTCCAATGAACTTTCCAACACTACCACCACCTCCAGTACAGCAACAACAGCAGCAAGCCACACCGGGGCTGCCACCTCGTGCAGTTCCTGCACCAGCTGCAAGTGCAAGACCGCTGCCGAATCTGCCAGCCAGAAATGGTGTACTACCTCCAGCCCCGGCTCGTGGTAACGTTCCACCACCGCCTCCATCTCGTGGTAATGGTCCACCTCCACCTCCATCTCGTGGTGCATTCACTACGCCAACCCCAGAATATTCCAAACCCACACCTCCACCTCCAAGAAGGGGTAATGCTCCACCGCCACCACCGTCACGGCATGCAAATGCTCCACAGGCTCCTGCGTTATCTCAAGTCCCTCCCTCTTTACCACCTGGACATCCCGGATACAACGCATATCAACCAGCTTCGTCATCGCCCCAACAACCTGCTTTACCACCGCTGTCTTCTGCAAATAGGCCCGCAATGAGTATACCGGCACAAGCAAACAATTCCCCACCTCCGGCTCCTCCATTTCCACCAGCAGCGTCGGCTGCTCCGCCTCCACCTCCACCGATGCCAGTGTTTACAAATACTAATGCACCACCGGCACCACCACCACCTGGAATGCCCACCTTCAATAACCCACCACCACGGGTTGAAGCTACGGGAGATACTGGCAGAAATGCTCTTCTCGCATCTATTCGTGGTGCAGGCATTGGTACGTTAAAAAGAGTTGACAAGACTCAATTGGAAAAACCTAGTGTGCTATTACAAGAGGCTCGTGGTGAACCTGTAAGCACACCAGCTGCGTCATCCGGCGCCGGCGGTGCTCCCGGACAACCTGCAAGTTTGGCAGATGCCTTGGCAGCTGCGCTGAGCTCCAGAAAAGCCAAAGTCGCTGTTTCCGATGATGAAAGTGACGGTGACTGGTAATTCTCATAAAACTTTGTAGCAATCATGTACATTTTATGTGTAGAAATAAGAACTATCTCGCTCGATTAAGTAAGTAATTTACATTTTCATATTCTTCTCATGAGTCAAAAGTTGACACCTCTCAGATGACCTGCAGATACGTAACCATACGTCATTTCGCAACTACCTTTCTTCGACGAATAGACGGGCTCAATGATATTGTTCATCAAGTTGGAACACTTCAGACCCCACCCCCATATTTCAGGCTTCATATAATTACTAGCGGATCAGATGCCAAATCGCTTATAGATACACTGAATGGCAAACCGTACAAGTTCAATTTTACACATGAAGCTTTGAAAGGGATGCTTAGACGTGGAAATGTTCGTCTGTGGAAACACTCTTTTATTCCATTGCCCAACGTTCCGGATGATGGTCATATTGACAAATTTATGAAAAAACCGTTGGGTAAATTCTCAGTCATCACATATAACCAGCATATTCATGAAAATCCTGTACCGGCCATACCTAAACTGAAAATCATTTCTAAATTTCCACTGCTAGTCATAGATAAACCACCAGGTATACCAGTTCATGGTGTTCAAAAATATTATCACAACACAATCCACAACATCCTTTCAAGTCAACTGAACATCGCCCTGAAATCATTGTTACCCATTCACAGGCTAGATAAACTTACATCAGGTGTTCTGTTATGGGCTTATGATTCAGAGACGGTAGCTAAATTCAAAGACAAGCAGTCATGGATACGGCAAAAAACCTACCTTGCCAGAATATCCGGTAAACTGTCCTCCAAAATCACCACATGTACTGACGATATTGTGTACTTGTATCCCACCAGACACATGATTCGTGTATACTCGCATGCACAGACGGTATTTCGGGAAATGTACTATGATGAGGAGAGGCATGAGTCGATAGTTACAGCTGACCTTAAAACGGGGTATCCACATCAGATCCGAATTCACTTGCGGAATCTAGGATGTCCTATTGTGGATGATCCATTGTACGGTGTAAAGGGTAAGTATAGAGAGATAACAAGATCCAAAGCGGATATAACTGATGAGTACTGGTCGAAGGTTTTAGAACGAACAAATGAGATACGAAACAGTAAAGTGGCGGTTTCTCCTCCATGTGAGGAGTGTGGTGCCTCTTCATACGACCCCGGAGAACACGCTATCTGTCTGCATGCCTGGAAATATGTGCTACAGGGTGTTCCGTACGGAAAGTACCACGGTGAAAAATATGTTTATGAGAGTTTGTTTCCCCCTTGGGCTTTAAACAACGATAAAGACGCTAAAACTGCATAAACGTGTTCTGCGTAATGAACAAAGCGTTAGAAAGTTTAAGTTGAAGTTTCGTTCAGCCTTTTAGGAGCTAGAGCAGTTCACACACTTGACGCCAATTGAGCTGAGCTTTTTTTAAATGGGGGAAAAAAATCTTACTTTTCTTCTACTTTTTACCTTTTCCATTCGTAAATGCTCCATCTTCTTCTTCTTTTTTGATATATTTTTTTCCATTAGTCAATATGTTCTACGCGTTTCGCAGCTAATTCAAGTTTATTTTTGGTTTCAGGATTGGCTAGCAATGTAAAAACACTTCCAGCGGTGTTGATGAGTTTTGAAGTCAAAAATGATTATCGTGAATATGAAAATTACAGAATTGTCGTAGGTGTTGCAAGAGGCCAGTGTGGAATTTGAAGGTTGTAGGTGCAGTTGAAAAAAATGTGCTTTCATATCCCTCTTTGACGGAAATACATATAATGTCAAGAGTTTAAATTCAGGAAATGTGTAGATATTCTTTTCCAAAGCGATTAACCCTAATGCCCAAGCGTAGTCGTGATTATTGCGCTTTCATGATGTTTAGAGTGATTTCAGAGTGACGGTAGAATAGCGAATAGTAGATCAACACTAATATTCAATAAAGTTTGTGGGCAAAGAAGATGTGCCACAAGTACACCTCTTGTTTGTTGATTCACTCCTTGTAAATTCTGATCATGATTCCCCAAAGTGGTATTCCCCAAAGGCCATATGCCTTTTTTTTCGGAGCTCACAATACCGTTTTCGGTACGGCAAAAACGCACGCTAAATCACACCAAGCCGCTTTGCGCACGTGACTTGTTGATACCTCCGTAGTGTTTTTTGCCTGGAAGAAGACAAGAAAAAATATTTCAAATTCATGATGCAAGAGTTGTAAACCTTTTTTTACGTTCAGTGTGTCAACAATGGAGGCTGTTGAACTTCAAAAATACATCGATGTGATCACAGAATCACTCACACGTTACCACGAAGGATTTCAAAAGCTGGTTACCCACCAGGATGCGGAGAATGGATTGATTGCAGCGTCCAAGGTCACAAATTCAATTGGCGAAGTGCCGAAACTTGCATCATTATTGAGCGCTCATGCAACGAAGCTTGGACTCGTTTTCAAACCACCGATTGCTATATCTACGTACAAAACATGCAAGAGTGAGCTTGCCTCATTTCTTGAATACGCCGTTTTTTTGGTATCTCTACTTACGCAGATTCAAAATGAAAAGGCTACCTTATCCCGTTTATTTGCCAATGATTTGTCACATGATGGGCTATCTGTGTTAGAAACTTGTATATCACTAATCAGTGAACTCAGCAAGCTAGTTGATTGTAAGGAACAAGAAGAGGGCAAAACAGACCAAAGACTTGTTGGAGTTGGACTGGTTTGGGAATCGTGTGAGCGTTTGACCAAAACATGCAAAAGCGGATCCAGTGGTGTGCTGCGTACGAAACTTAAACAGACAAACAAATTGGTGATCGACGCACTGGATGAGTTGAAGGAATGGTTAGAAGATCCGGTTGCTGGTGGTGTTTTCGATTTTGACGATGACGACATTTTTGGGGTAGACGAGAAAACACCTGTTGATGCAAGTGATGAGGAAAACGATGAAGAAGTCGATCAAAATGTTGTTGAATTTGGTGAAAAATGGAGCACGAAAATGCAGCTTGTCAAGCTTTTGATTTCATTATTGGACAAATCTATTCCGGTTAGCAAATACACTGTCGCTTTTTCGAAGGGAATAGATGTGCTGGATGAAAAACGGGTCAAAATAAACGAGTATGCTGACGATTTGGTTGCCTGCGTCGTTTATGACAATGATCTTGAGGGTGCAAAAAAGGCATCTGGTTCGCTTACGAAGGAAGTTAATCAGGTCGTGGAATTGGTTAAAAAATTGAACAATGATGATGAAAAAAGGTGTAAATGGTTAGAATCTTGGAAGGTTAAATACAATGAGTAGTACGCTGTGTAGTGCAAATAATACAATCAATATAATATATTAGATAAAGTAAAACAAAATAATGGATAAAATAAGGTGAAATAAAGTAAGATCACGTGAGAAATGTAAAAAATTAATAGGTTCAGGGTATCCTAAGCGGTCGTTGGGAAAACTGATGGGAAGACAACAGATTTAGTAGACCTGGTTAACAAAGAAGAGAGCTTACTTGGTAATGCAGAAGAAGAGTAAATTGAGGTAGGCACAACTTCAACGATTGTAGAGTTATCATAAATGCTTTCAAAACAGTATTTTGAGAAACATTGTTGGCAGAATGGTGAGAGCTCAACACCTGCTCTTTCCTCCGATCTTCTAATGATGGCACAACCAACACATTGAGAGAAATCTTCTTCGTTGTTGTATTGAGCGATTTCAAACCCATTGGAGACGATTGCATCTCTTTCCTCATAAGAAAATTCATATCCGGTGATATTTGAAAAAGCGGTATAGTTTGTATTTGGAATATAAACTAATAGTGGTTTCATGTAGTTAAATTCGACTGTGGCGTTTTTGTTATCTTCGTCAGTAATCAAATGTGATCCATTACAGCCGAAAAAGACTGGTCTCTTATTCAACCCTAAATCGACAAATTCTTCCACCGAACCAGGCAAATCATAGAATGCATCATCAGGGAAGGATGCTAACCATCTTTCTTCAGTTGCATATAATGCAGAACCATTAGGCCAGTTGTCATCGGTTTGAGCACCGTTATCAAATGCAAACACAACATCCAATTGTCTCTCTGGAGCTAGGAATGCATCCAGTGGGATATCTTCTGCATAAAAGCCACCATCAAGCAATTTCAATGTTTCACCATCGGTAACTTCAGAAACATTTGAAGACAAAGAAGAGTTGAAAAATGGATTGTCGACTAAGGCATATAGTGTTTCGTTGATGTTGCTATTAACCAGGTCCAACAATAAACTGACGTATGTTGCACTGATATTCTGACCCAATTCTTGATATGCAAGTGCGGTATCAATTGGATTGCCGGCAAGGAAACCTTCTAAGAAACTTTGATATCCAGGTAAGATGTTTGAAGATGCGGCAACCAGGAAACCTGCATTATCGAATTCGTAAGTACAGTCGGTTGAATTGACTGGCAAACCCTGATCCAAGATTGAACCCAGGATTTCAATTGGGATGAAACCACCAACAAAAGGAGAGAATGAACCGAATTCAAAAGGAGTGATTTCAAAAACATTCAATGCATATTCAGAAACATTAGCGGTGGTATTGGTACCACCAGTTGCGGAAATGATAGGGAATGGCATATCGTAACCTGCAAACGCGTCCATGTATTGGATGTCGGACCAAAGGGTATTTATACCGTAGTTATCGTCATCCTTATCGAACATGTATCTGGATAAAATTCTACCGTAGATATCGACAAGAGAGATTTCATAACCTGCCTCCTTCTTTGGTGAAACTTCAGATAATAAGTCAGACCAGAAGGACAAATCTGATGACACTGGTGGATGAGTGGTATTCCAAATGTTAGTTGTATTATCGCTGATAATGTCTTCAACGGAAGTCCAATTGTTGAAAACTAAAGTTGATAGCAGGATCGAACCTCCAGACAAACCGGAGATGTAAACGGAAGAATCGAGTAAACCTTTCAATGAAGAATTCTCTGTGGTTCTTGAATCCAATGCCATAATTTCACCGGCACCAGTGAATAGAGCTCTAAATCCACCACCGGAGAAGGTTAAACCGACGTTGATTGAGGATTGGTTCAAGTCATCGAAGTAGTTGGCGAAAGAGGACTGATTGTAGTCTGGAATCTGCAAATTGTCCAAGAATTCGATCAAATTATCGGTGGCTACAACTTGTCTTGCAGCGATATATGAATATTCGTCTTGGGAGATCAAGTAGTTGGAACGAATGTAACCTTCGTGCGTTGCAGAGTTGTAAATTGCAGAAGAGTTGAGTGCGGGGCAAGTGGCTTCGAATGGAAGATAAACTTCTTCGATTGTTTGGTTTAGCACGGAGTTTGCCGATGCTAGAGCAGATAAGGCAAGCAATGCAGCGAAGGAAAGCATTGTCTTGGTGATGGAAGTGTTCTACAGCTGGCCAAGAAAAAGCAAGAAAGAAACAAAAGATGAGGAGAAAGAAAAAGGAGCTTCAACAGCAGCAAGAGCAACAACAACAATAGCAAAATAAGAGTGGATGGGGAATTGTAGGTGAGTGAAAAATTTCATGAACTGGGGAAACCGCAACCGCAGTTTTCGGCCCACACAATGCAGCAGGCAATGAGTGGGTCAATTGATGGATTGGGTTAAATCCAATGGAAACCAATTGAGTTGATGCCTTGAGAGCGCCAACGTTCTCTGCCGCTTCCCAGCGGGTCAATCCCGCTCAGTCCGGCTCAGTCCGGCCACCCTTGCCGCATTCGCCGCGTTGCCCCCGCTGCGCCCAATCGGGCGTTGTGTAAACAGACAGCTGCGCACGTAGCAACCGCAGCATCAGCAAAAAAAAGTTAAAGCCCGATGCGGGGCTCGAACCCGCAGCCTTTTGATTGCAATATCATAAGAGTCAAACGCTCTACCGATTGAGCTAACCAGGCCTTTACGCTTAAAAAATATTTACACTTTTCCATCCATTCTATCAATTTTTAGTGGTATTCAAGTCACGTGGAGAACCACTTTTTGCCGCGAAAGCATTTATTTATCTTTCGAGTACTGTTGAAATTTATAATTCAAACCTTAGTTAACACAAAAAAATCGATAAAACTAAAAATTAAAAGCTTCACGTGACATCACGTGACATCGCGTGATCTTACATTAACTGCAGCTTTTCGACGCCAGGTGCTGGTATCAACACGAGAATGATGATACTGCAATCAGAAAGGCGGTCATGACCAAGGGCGGCTTTAAAACCATCTATCATGGCAGGTGTATACTCAAATGAGGGTACTTGCGCTACAAGGGGAAATTCATTAAGAACAAACTTTGGATAGTTTTGTTGAGGCTCAACGAATCCGAGAAAATTATCATGACGAAAAATTGAAGAGTTTGAATTTATTGGATAAAAGTGGTTTGAAAGTAAACCTTCAGCGTTAAGTTAGTGTATTGTAGACCATCAAGTTGGTTCAAAAGTTAGAGATAACGTTTTTGAAGTAGAGTTATTAATATTGAACAACAAGGATCAATGCTGAATGATTCATTATAATAAATCAACTTATCAGCATCTATCCCCTCTTTCGCTCTATCATTTCAGAATTGGTGCAGCTGGAAATATTCAAAGCATATCAGCTGCCAAATTATTGATTACATTAGCATATTAAAGTTCAAAGTTATATTGAGTTAAATAACCGAACCATCGAGGTAATCGTGTGAAATTTACATATTTTGGTGTCCCAAATAACCTAGGCTTTTATCCTTTGTTTTGATAACAAGATGTCTCCCAAAAACTAATATGTCCAAGTTTTTAATGTTTCTATTACTGCAGCCCTTCTCCATCATAAGCATAATTCAATTCATGTTAAATTTTTCATGATATGATATCCTGTTTCTTGGCCTAGACCTAATACCCAAAAGCCTCATGTAACAATTTCCTCCCATTTTCGGATTTTCTCAATGATGAAGAGCTTTTATTTTTTGAAAAAAAATGATAATTCCCAGTGATCTGATTGAATCCGACACATCATTCCCGACTAAATTTTCTAACGCAGCTATACCAAAATGAACCTCACCTAGAATCAGCATTATGATGTTTCCCCATAAAGCAAATAACAATGCTGATATCCACATGAGGTGGATCAAATTCAAATGGTCACGAAGTGGATGTCACAATGATGACAATTGTAGTGCAACTCTCAAACTAACAGCCGGGACTCCTACAGTAGGCTCAGCAAAAGCAGCTTGAATCAAAAGCAACCTCCCAAATGTTCGGCTTTCTGATGTAATCTTAAGATTTGTAAAATACAATTTTTCTTTCTCAAAGAACGATAACGTTTACCCTTTGTGATTTCATTCAGACTACTTTCTTCCTTGGTGGCAATTACTGATGTAATTTTCGTCTTGTCATCTTGATGTAATCGAATATTAATTAAAGTTGTTTTGTCCTAGAAGTTTTTACCAGTGGTTTATTTTTAGGCCTACTCTCTATGTATTGTTTCTCGGTGTTCTCAAAAATAGGTAAATATAGTACAAGCCCAAGTTATTTGCTAAAAGCCGTGTGTAGAAAAGTGTCTTTGGAATGAAATATGTTTACTTGGTTCCTCAGCATCAAAATTTTTCACGGGAATTTCTAGATAGAAGCCCATAAAAAGCAACTTAAGCAAGAAAACTATAGGCCAACATGCAACAAGCGCTCGACGTTGGTTGTGGTCATATTCTTTGAGCTCTGTATAAAGCTTGCCTGTAGTTGAGAGTTCTAAAGGAGGTCAAACTATTGTTATCCCTCTTACAACGAGTGCGCCTGTTGTGACGGGATGTGTTGCTTACATAAGCCATTTGCTGGACGACGAGAAAGAACAAAAAAAACAAAAAAAACAAGATTATCAAGTTACGGTGATCCAATTTGCTATCTTGTGGGCTATACTTGCTCTGCTTAATTAGCTGTTCACTCAAACAAACATCATGTTCGGCGAGGTGTTTCTTTTTATCTTGGCAGTTATTATCAATGCGCTTTCACTCTTCACTGAAGTTTACTTCAGTATCAGTTTTTCAGACTTGGAATGCGATTACATCAACCCTATCGAATTGTGCAATAAGTTGAATCGTTACATTGTTCCAAAAGCTATAGTACACGGTGTATTATCAGTTTTGTTTTTGTTACATGGTTATTGGTTTGTATTTCTTTTGAACTTGCCATTACTAGCATTCAATGCTGAAAAGATCTACAAAAAAAACCATTTGTTGGATGCAACTGAGATCTTCAGAACCTTAGGCAAAAACAAGAAAGAATCCTTTATCAAACTAGCTTTCTTCTTGTTCATGTTCTTTTTCTACCTTTACAGAATGATTGCTGCTTTAATCTCAGATGATTGGGATTGAATGACTAATTGAAGGATAATCAGTTAATTATATATTTGTAGCGGTAGTTGTGTGTACTCGTTCTTTTATATGTATATGTAACAAAGCTGAAAAAAAAAAGGGAAATACTCATACTCATATTCATACTATACAATTTTTGATGACTCACTTAGTGATTCATTGACTGATTTCAATGTTCGTAGTAACCTAGTTTTGGAACCTGAAATGTTCTCAAACCTGTCCAACTTAAACTTTACTTCCCTGTACAAACTACTTTCATTACTTGTTTCCGGCAACTCGCCCTCCTTTAGTGCAAGTAGCTGTTTATACAATTTCCCCCTGTTTGAATAATCAGAATTTAACCTTTTGAATCCGTTTCTCAAGCTTTGTAACTCCAAACCAAGTAATTGCCTCTCCTCTCTGATATCGAAAATTTCCCGCCGAAGTTTATTCTTCTCAGCATTTATCTTATCCAAATCACCAATCAACAAATTATTGGTAAGTTGTATATCAATATGTGTTGCAAAATATGCATCAACTCGATCATAATATACTTTCAGAATATTTTTACAGTTTTGCGACACTTCCCGTTCATTATCCTCCTTTTCACTCTTTTTTTTCAACTTGAATTTCTTAATAGTTGCCTCAACCATTAATTTAACATACTCTCGAGAATTAGCTTGATCACGTATGTAGTCTTTAGCCATTTGAGATATAACGTCAAAATATAAAAGTTTTGCTTTATTTGAAGGTATTCGGCGATACTTGATCCTGATAGTTCTCGATGTTCTTTCGTGGGGCTTCCTCTTTTTTATGCTTTTCTGTTCAATCTTTCGTTTCTCTAACCTCTTACTTACGATATTTCTGTGTTTTTCAATTATCCGTTTTTGGGAATCCAAAATTACTTGCGGTGGTGGAAGTGTAGGGATTTCCTGTCCGGTTTTGTCTTGAATTTGGATTTGAACTGGAACATTCCGGTTCTGATTCTTTTTCTTTTTCTTTTTCTTTTCCTTTTCCTGCTCTCGCCCTTGCTCCTGCTCCTGCTCATATTCTTCTTCATCGTCTTCTTCCGCGTCCTGCTTTGGTTGTTCGATCATACTATTAGCAGCCACGCGTGGGGGCAAGTCCAACACCAGGTCGTCCAAATCTACAACACGACGGGCAGCCCCTCTTTTTCTGGCCTCTCGACGAACACTCCTATCAGTAATGCCCATCGCTTCCATCCAAGAATACCCGCCAAACATGGCAGCAGCATCATGACCGTTACTTTCAAACACGTAAAACAGCAAAAACATGCTTTCGAACGCCCCAAATTACGTAATCACAATCAACTTGGAAATAGCAAGGGGCGTTATTTCTTTATTCTTGCTTTGTCTCTTCCTTAAACTCTCTCTTAGTTGTTTCGGTTGCCTTTCTATTGTTGCAACAGACAACAGCAAACGTTACCAATCACTCAATCGCACCACAATACCAACGGGCAAAAACATAGTACTGCAAATCTACTGCTATTATCTTTTGCACACACATATACACACTGCTCTGCCCACAGTATATATTGATACGACAGAATTATCGTGTTTCGCACAATATCATCTTGACTATCACCTTCACTGCTTTACACTTCTTCAACAAATTAAAGTGAAAACGCACTATTTACTTTCTGAATCTTTGCTGGCACAATTATTGCACGCTGATCACTTTTAGACTCTCCTTTGGTCAACACACTACACTCTTAACGGTTTCTTATCACACCCTTCCCTTTACCTGTTTTATTGTCTTATCTTTTCTTATCATATTTTAATTTTTTATATCATATCAGATCAGATCAGAAATTCTATCCCTTCTCTTCTAATTTTAACTTATCAATTTAATACTTCATTTGTTCTTTGTTTTTGCACTTGTGTTTTAGTATTTTCAGCGTTTCAGTGTTGAAGTGATTTTTCTATTTATTTTGTTTTATTTTGGTTTTACATTTGATTTTAAGTGTAAAATATTTTATCATGTCATCTGAAGATACCAGTCAATCAACAAGGTTAGATTCAACAATTTCATCGAAAAGTCAAAATGATACGCTGATAGGTTCTTCTTTGCCTTCCGATTTTTTAACGAGTTCTGTTCCGTTACCCCAACCACCAGAAAATCCTGCAAATACGGTCCCATCAAAGACTTTATGGATGGGTGATATAGAAACTTGGTGGGATGAGAGTTTTATTGTTAATTTATGGTCCAAGTTTGATAAAAAAGTTGAAGTTAAAGTTATCAAACCAAAACATACCCTTTTAATGCACCAACTGGCTAAAACTAATGGACAAGGTACAGTGAATCATTCGGGCTATTGTTTCATCGAATTTGACTCCCCTGAGAGTGCAACTGATGCACTTTCTCTTAATGGTACTCTGATTCCTGATACGAATAATAAAACTTTTAGGTTGAATTGGGCTTCAGCTGCAACTTTGGATTCTCAGATTGCCCAGACGCCTGAATTTTCTTTATTCGTTGGTGACTTATCTGCAAGTACAACAGAAGCTCATTTATTGGCTTTGTTCCAATCTCATTTCAATTCTATTAAAACTGTTCGTGTTATGACTGATCCGTCCTCTGGATTATCGAGATGTTTTGGTTTTGTCAGGTTTAGTAACGAAGATGATAGAAGAAAAGCATTAATTGAAATGAATGGTAAATGGTTAGGCGGTAGACAAATCAGAGTAGCGTTGGCGACCCCCAAACATCAAAATATGGAATTTAATAATACAAGTAACTTTAATAATCGTACCAATAATTATAGCAATCACCATCACCATCACCACAATAATAATCAATCCATGTTTGTTAATACAATGAATGGTCAGATTCCAAACAATTACTACCCAATTAATGCTAATGAAGATATGAGCAATACTACAGTTTTTGTTGGCGGATTAGCAAATGGATTGTCAGACGATACTTTAATGGCACTGTTTGAACCCTTTGGCGTTATTTTGAATATCAAAGTCCCACCAGGAAAAGGTTGTGGATTTGTTAAGTTTGCGAATAGGGAAGATGCAGAAGAGGCTATTGAAAGTATGCAAGGCTTTGTACTTGGCGGCTCAAGAGTCAGACTGAGTTGGGGTAGGCCAAATAAGAATTATTCCAGACAACAACATTACCCACCCCCTCATCATCAAATGTTTCATCCTCATATGAATAATCCTAATATGAATAATATTTATTCAGCTGGTAACATGATGAATAATCCCAATTTGAGCATGTTACAAAATAATATGAACACTCCAATGACCACCGCTAATAGTAACGAATCTAAAAATAATATAATTCCAAATATGTATAATGGACAAAGTCAAGGTCAACCACCAATGATGACAAGACCGGTGTTTGATTATAGTCAAGGTGTACCACAACAGCTTCAGCCAGTCATATCACCAAATCACATTTCCCAAACAATCGAATCATTTGCACCTGACGGTACACCACAAGGTGCTCACACTGCCTTAGTGGGAATACATGCAGGTATACCGGCTGGAATGCCACCACCATTTATTTATGACCCATATTTTGTTCAGCAACAAAATAATAATATGAATGTTGTTCCGGCGGATAGTCAGGGTGTGCCAGGCTCAAGTCCAATCAATCCAGGGTCTGCACCTCCGCCACCACAGCAGTATGCGATCGATCAAAATGGTCAGTATCTGTATTTACATCAACCACCGTTTCCTAATACAATGATACATCCATCAAATCCCGCCTATGATGATGATGCTAGCCAAAACAATGATAATTCAGACAACGCTGTTAACGAATAGTAGTGTTTAACATACCACTTTTACTTTTGCTTCCAACTTTCCATATTTTTTGTTTCTTTAGGTTTGCTTTTTTTTTTCTTTATTGTTCCTTATTTTTTGATCCGTTTTTGAGCATCCAATATTCTAATTGATGAAAATAACTATTATTTTTTATTTAATCCACTCCTATTTCTTTAATTTTATTTCAGATTTTTTTTACACTATACAAAAGTATTATATAAATCGGTACATAATTGAATTTCTATTACCTTTTCAAAATATCCGAAGATGGTAAGTTAGGATACAGTTTTAAAATCTTATCAATACATTCACGATTTATACCGCACCATTCTTCAATTGTGTAGAAATCAGTTATCTTCTTATTCCACTCCATTCTCTCCTTAATGACAACGGTATCTTCCCCGGGATGATAAACATTTCTCAACTGCGTACGCAAGTATCCCAAATTTTCAACAGCCAGATTCAAATCCAGTTTCTCAAACATAGGAATAAGCATCTTATTCTTTATCCGATTACACAGCCTTGGCGACTTACCATTAGTGCTAATCATAATCTGCAATGGCCCTTGCCTGTAGACCGAACCAAAGTAGAAATCACAATTGGCTGGCTTGTCCGCAAGGTTTACATCAATGCCCAATTTTTTACATTCTTGCCAAATTCTTAAACTTAACGGATAATTGTTTATGCACGTCAAAACCATTTTAAATTTACAGTTTTCAAATTGTTCAATACACTCAATTTGTTCCGTTGATAATGGTTTCACTTCTTCATCATCTATTTCTTTATCTTTCAGTATGTTTTTGCTTAGTTCCTTTGA
>JAKTVB010000067.1:0-54292 GCA_030556995.1 Pichia gijzeniarum
GTTGTTGTTGTTGTTGTTGTTGTTGTTGTTGTTGTTGTTGTTGTTGTTGTTGTTGTTGTTGTTGTTGTTGTTGATATTGTTGGTACTGTTGTTGGTGTTTCTGGGGCTGTTGCTGTTGTTGCTGTTGTTGCTGGTGTTGTCGTAGTTGTTGTTGTCCATCTACTTGGTATTGATGCTGTTGTTCTGATTGATGTTGAAATTGATGTTGAAATTGATGTTGAAATTGATGTTGAAATTGATGTTGATGTTGATGTTGATGTTGCTGTTGCAATTGTTTTTGCTTAGGGACTGTACTATTCAAATCACCCTGTATTCCATATGGCTTTTCTTGATAACCTTGAAAATAAGATTGTGATTGACACTGGTAGTTCTGATTTGACGAAACCACATTCTGTCTGTCGGGAGTATGCATGGGTGTAGACTGCGGTGAATTAGAATGTGATCTGTAACCTGTATTTGCGTTTGTGTTTTTCCCGTAATTCGAAGATGCTTCAATTGAAGAACACGCCATCAAAGATGAACTATTTTGTGGGTTATGCATGAGTTGCAACTTTGGATCGTTAGATGCTGATGATATCGGAGTTGTAGGTAATTGCATAATCTGTTGTTTAATTGGTGAAGTTAACCTCGGTGTCGGTAAAGAAGGTATTTCGGATATTGTAAAGTCCGCTTGTATCGCAGAACTAAATTGATTTTTTAAAGTATCGGATGAGTGTTGATGTCCTCTTGATTTCATTTTTAAAGTTGGCGAAGTTATGGAATGTTCTTTGAAGAATTGAAAAACTTGAACGGGTAAAAAAATTGGAAAAAGAAGAAAGATGGTGCAATTGAGCTTCCAGTAGTCTTTCAACTAGTAGTTGAAGCAAATGAATGAGTTTAAATATGGTAGAATAAAGCGTATACAGAAATGACTTTGGTTAAATAACCAGTTTGGTGTAACAGAATAAGAATACCACAACAGAACAAAAACAGGATCTCGAACTTCAACCGCTGTATGCTTCTCAAACCAAAATGTGTGTTTTTTGTACAGGGTGTACACAATGATAACAACTGGTACTGTATTCAGTTTTTTTCTTCGCCGTCAACCGAACTCCATTTCTAAATATACTCTTTTGTTTCCAACTAAGATTCACACCGGATATTTTTGGTATTAGATCGATTCTGAAACAAATATGGTCGATCGACCTTTAAAACATCTGTGCACCAAAAAGTCTTTTTTTTTGTGTGCATGCATGTATGCATAATTGGGGGCAATCTACATCAAGTGTATTCGAACCAGATGCTACCCAAGCCGATAACGTTTTGCAGAAGCTCCCAATATCCAATTGGCCACAATGCCTGTACGTATACAAAATTGAAATATAAAAACCTTTTTTTATAGAGAAATACTAACCCTATCTTTTTGTACAGGCGTATCATTCTACATTCATAGCTGAAGAGGACACTACCGCTAGAATAGTGGGTAATATTGCCGTACTACCGATCAAGACACATTTTAAAGGACCTTCACTTCCCTGCACGGATTTATACGACATAATCGACGAAGTGCTAGATTTATTCAGAGCTAACACGTTTTTCAAAAACTTTGAAATCAAAGGTGCCTCCGATAGAACTTTGATTTATGGTATATTGTATGTATCACAATGTTTAAACGCGCTTAGTCCAAATACCTCTCAAAGCGAAGCCATCAAAACACTGACTAATTTATCACTCGAAGATTTTGCAATTCCCGGTGATATGGGTTTCCCACTCAACTCATTATATTTACCACCAGCAAACAAAAATGAGGCTATATTCCTCAGACAATACTTAACTCAATTCAGACAAGAGTTAGCATCAAGGCTAGTCACGAGATTATATCAACACGATTCTTCAAAACCAAGCAAATTTTGGTTGGCTTTTGGTAGAAAGAAATTTATGAATAAATCTTTATAATTGTTTGTAACTTTCAGGTATAATCTTAAATTATCAAATTTTATATACATCGATACTTTTATGATCCAATTCACTAACCATATCATCCATAGCTTCACCTTTGAAGTCCCAACCTAGCATTGCACTCAAGCCAAGTTTTTCTAAACATGGCAATCTGTTCTCATCAACTGCAACTGTAATATCATTAGGTGATAATTTAACACACATACCCATATAGCCTGTGCTTTCAATAATAATGCTCCTCAAAGGTCGATCAAATTCTTCTAGCAAAACTAAATACTCTTCATTAAATAGTTCCCATGAAATATATGCAATATCAATAAAGTAATGCTTTAAGTTTGGACAAAACCAAAACGATTTATCTGCACCACCATCGCCAATTTTCGGCATCGGGTACGTGATTGATAATCTACTTAAGTTAATGCCAATATTCGATAATATACTATCCAATCCAATGTTAGTCAAGTGTGGACAATGTGCAAATTCTAAATTTGTAATTGTTTCAGGAAACCTAACATTTTCAGCAAACGTATCAGTTATACCACCTTGTAATCTCAAGTACCATAATTTTTGTGGCCACTTAAAATCAAATTCATTACACGTAACTGAACTCCTTGGAAAACACAATTGTTCTAGTTCTGATAAGCATTCAATACTTTTAAACAACTCAACTAAGTTAACGCTTTCAGATACCAACCTAAGATCGAGCACCTTTAAATTCAAGCAACTTCTAATACTAATTAATGGAGCAGCTCCAAAACTTGATTGTGACGAAATGAATATTTCCAACGAACTACTTGTACGTCGCAATAGTTTACTCATATAAGAATTTTTACCACTTTGAACAACATTTGATAAATCTAAACAGCTAACCATATTTGTGAACTTTTTTTTCAAAACTAACTTTAAGTTCTTCGGACTACTAGAGGAATCATTATAAGGTTTTATAAAGGCCGCATTATCACCACTGATAACATCTAAAAAATTCAATAGGTTGCCCGACTTTAAATCCGGAGTGTCATAAGATTTCCAAAACAATGACCAATAAATAGCTCGACATAATAATAAATGGGTTGTACAGTAAGGATTCGGTATCATTTCCAAAATATGCAAAATCAATTCAAGTGGGAGTTTTAGCTTCAGGTTTGCATCTTCACTATGTTCTATTGTATGAACAGTTTCTCCATTGGCAATTGCCCTAACATTCTTAGATTTAACAATTTTTTTTTTATTATCAATATCCCGAATTTCCCAATCATCAGCATTCTCCCAATCCGGTTTGCTTGCGCCCTGCAAAGAACCGTAGACATATTTTTTATAAAAAGCGCCACGTGTTTTCTTGGGCCTGCTTTTGTTAGCCATTTGTTTTGTTCTGCCAATCTCTTTGGAATTTGTGGAGTAAAAGATAAGTGATTAAGAAAGCAGTAAAAATCATGTCGAGAACAGGCCGCGAAGCCTTCCAAAATTGGCATGAAGTTTCCGTTTTACATTTTTCAAGTTTTGAACTGCCCAATGGGGCAATAGCCATAGAGTGAACTGCTTCAAGTACATTTTGAAAATACTAAACCGTGTTTTTTTTCCTTTCTTTAAAGAGTATAAAGTATAGTAGATGTGGTTTAAATCCATTTGATTGGCTTCATTTTTTCTGTCTATTAGCTTTTCTAAATTATTTATTTTCTCGTTTAAGCTGTGATTGAACGTATAAATTACTATGTTTTGCTGAAGTTTATCATTTTCTAAACTATTAATTTTTTTTTCGACCTCAATTATTCTTTTTTCTAGTAAATTTATATATCCAATTGAAACCGAATATTCTTTGCTATATGAAGAAGGCACCAAATTTGTTTCCGAAATATTGTATGGGTCTAATGTAGAACTAATTTTGATTTTTGACTGGCCATAAGGTACTTCAAACTCATCCCTTAAATTATAAATCCAAATAACAAAAAACCAAATTGAAAAGGTAACACTGGTTTTCCAAATACTCAACAACCAAGCGACCAATAATAGTATAACCATGGTCAGCCATATATCGATCTCTGTGTTTGCAATCAAAAAATTAATTTTTGAAATAGCCAATCCAGTTTTGTACACACACTGCTCCGTCGTCAAGGGTAAGTAGCTGACAGAGGAATACATTAAAATAAATAAAAAGACTACAATTGTGAATAACACAATCGGCCCAGTGTATGGTATATGTGATGTTGAAAGGTTCTGTAACGTTGTAAATACAATACTTAAAAGAATAATCTGCATGGTTGATAAGTTTATGGTACTTAACCATAAAATCCTTGCTTTCATACCGCCACGACTAACATTATTCTTAATATTGGAACTACTATTGCCGCTTTTACTGCTACCCATCAGCGCCTTCCCAAGTCGGTGAAACAATACAAAACAAACATCAAATATCGTGCCAACCACGCATAGAAAGGGCAACACATTCACGAGTCTAACAGACCACCGGCACACCGATTGCGCCCCAGTAAGCGCAAACTCCGAAACAGTCGCAAAATCGGGAGTAGCTGAGCCATCATTATAATATCACGTGCAACACGCCAGGGCCTCACTTTTTTTTCACAAAACTTATCACGCGCGCAGTCCAAAAACCTGAGAAATTCTTATTTCGAATCGAAAAAACACAGTCACGCGCCACACAGCAGTCAATTTCACTTGCATTTCCAAATTTTTTCACCTGTTCTCGCCCTTTCCGTGGACGGTATGGAAATTCTCAATTCTTGCCTCTAGACTCCTGCTTTTGGACCTTGTATTTCCTATTAGTTGGTACTTCCTGAGATAGCTATCCCTTTTCTAGTCTTTTTTTCCTTTTTTCCTTAACCCAGATAGCTTAGATAACTACATTAATTGTTCAATATGGTTTTAGTTCAAGATTTATTACACCCAAGTGCTGCTTCTGAAGCTCAAAAACACAAATTAAAGACCTTAGTTCAAGGTCCAAGATCTTTCTTCATGGATGTCAAGTGTCCAGGTTGTTTACAAATCACAACCGTCTTCTCACACTCCCAAACTGCTGTTACCTGTGATTCATGTACCAACGTTTTATGCACACCAACTGGTGGTAAGTGTAAATTATCTGACGGTTGTGCATACAGAAGAAAGTAAATCCGGTTTCTTTGATTAGATATTAAATCGACTAATTTGTTATTCTTCAAAACTTCTCAATGTGATTTTTTCAAGTCAATAATGTTATATCTATGATATTTAATTTCAATTATTAATATAATATATTATACTTTTTAATTAAACAAATAATCAAATAAAAGTTACCATCATATACACTACCCTCATCATTATCAAATTTACCCCATCGTCACACACTATAAAGTATCAATTTAAAAAATAAAATTATTAAGTTACTACAATTTACTACTTTTCTTTTTTTGTACATTCAATATTGCTAAATAATAAATTTATAAACAAGTTCTGCATATATTTAATATACTACTACTATTATCAATCATCATTATAGTTATCTCTTTACTCACTCTTTTTTTGTTGTTTTGTTTTGCCTTATGATAATCGATTTACTATCAGTTTGAATTATTTTTGTCTCGAATGTCATCATAGCGTTTTTTTAATTAATATCAATTAGTTTTTCTAATTAGTTAACTTCTTTTTACTTTTATAATATACCTAATGTATGATCTAGATTTTGCTTTTTATGGAATCTCGTTTCCTATATATTAGATTATACCCCTTCTATAAAGTAGCCTTTGGCAAACGATTTGCGGCCTTCTTAATGATTTCCCTAGATTTCAATAGATTAATAATTCTAACCCTTTCATTATTAAGGTGCGCATTGTCACTGGCTTGACCCGTAGGTACATGCACCGCTGAACATGCAAATACCTTTTCTAAAAATCTTATTGATGGAATACTACCACCTTCACGAACAAATAATGGTTCAACACCCCATTCCTCTTCAAGACAAACTTTCAATGTTTTATATGCTAAATTATTGACGTCTCCCAACCATGGTTCAGCTTCATGCATGATTCTGATTCCAATATGATTCGTACTATTCAGCTCTTTGAAACATCCGTTCATATAGTCAATGAATGATTCTTTAACATTATCTAGTTCCTGTCCTGGTATAATACGTATACTTAACTTGGCTTCAGCCTTTTGTGAAATCACTGTACCATTGTCAGGTCCCGACATTTCAATCTTATGTAAGGATAAACTTGGCAACCTCCATTTTCTGATTAGTTCATTGATATCTAGATCTGGTACCCGTTCTGAAATTTGTTTATAAATTGGTACTTCCCAATCTTCTAGGTATTGCAAATTTTCCCTAAAATCAGCAACATTTTTGTTACTTTTATAAATTTCTTCAAATCCAGGAATTAAAATCTGATCACCTTCCACTAATTTCCCCAATAGTTTGACTAAATCCATACTTGGCTCACTTATAACTTCACCATCAACACCACTATGTCTATCGGGTTTATCACTCCATATTTCAATTTCGATTTCAATCTTGCCACGTAATCCATAATTTAAAACTGGTATGTTGTCATCAAGCCAATAACTGTTGCTCAATAGAATCCAATCAATAGATTTACCATTATCGCAAATTTCAAACTGATTCTCTAAAACGGCATTTTGAAACCCCCAGCTACCAGCTTCTTCTTCGCCTTCAATAACAAAAATAACATCAGCCTCCAATTCTTTACGTGAATGCAGTTCTGCAATTGCAAAGATCGAAACCAACAAGGGTCCTTTATTATCGGTAACACCTCGGGCATATAGATACCCGTCCTGTGGGGTCATTGAATACGGTGGAGTATTCCAAGTCTTATTAGATGCAGGTATGACATCATAATGTCCATACCATAATATTCTTGGCACATCAGAAGTATCTCTACCCTTAACTTTTTTTGAATTTGCCTTAAAAATCGCATGAACAATTGGATTACCATTAGGTACGGGCAATAATTGTGTTTTAAATGCCCCAAACGACTTGAACAAAACTGCCAAATAATTCGCACACTTCCTACAATCACTCATGTAGATATCAGGTTGTTTAGAGACCGTTCTGAATGAAATCAGATCGCCCAAAATCTTAAAAAAATTTTCATTCGTCAAGCTACTTTTAAATATTTCATTGGTCAAAGCTAAGTTATCACTACTTGAACTTAATTTAACATCCTTAGATAGACATTGGTTATTCATAGTTTGTAGTGACCATAATGAAATACTTTTATCTGACCCTGCACTGACTAAATATGATTCATTATCAATGAAATAAGTTTTAACTGTCAAACA
Organism: Pichia gijzeniarum; assembly: GCA_030556995.1. Classification (NCBI taxonomy): domain Eukaryota; kingdom Fungi; phylum Ascomycota; class Pichiomycetes; order Pichiales; family Pichiaceae; genus Pichia; species Pichia gijzeniarum. The sequence continues at coordinate 7,225 of JAKTVB010000067.1, forward strand.
TGGCTCGTTTTTGGTCACACGCACTGAAGTACTCAAATCATTAATTTCAACGTCCATATTAATCTTCGGTGCGTTGATCAACTTTTTTTTAGTTATACCGAATTCTGTACCCATGAATAACCATTCAGGATTATTACCATTTATTGTAGGTGAAAGTGCTAGTGTATAAACATTATTACTATCTACTTTGAAAATTCTCAATAACTGAAATGTTGCTAAATCCCAGATACAAACGTTACCATTAGATAAACCTGCATAGACAGTTAATGAAGGATGATGTACCGCAAGTGAAAAAATTGAATCAATTTCAGGATGATTTAATGAACATACAAACGTAAGTGATCCGTTTCCCTCATTTGAATACCCCCATAACTTAATTTCACCATCACCACCAGCTGAAATAATAATATGTTTGAAATTTTCTGCAATGTTATTACCAAACGTTGAGATCAACGGGTTGTCAATGGAAATATAGTCAATTGCATACAAATAACCATTATGTGCGTATGAAATAATATTTTCAGATGGTACTTGAATAACCTTAAATGATTGAGGTTTTGAATCAGTATTGACCACTTTAAAATCTTTCTCTTCATCAAAAGCCGAAACAGGTGATGACCTCGTTGAATCTTTTGAAGCTTTGGAGCCTTTCGAATCAAAAAATTTATCAAATCGATTAGATGGCATGAATTTCAGGTGGTCATCGGCTGATCCGTTTATTTCAGTATCTATGTGAACGAAAGACATTGATGCGTTTTGTGCACCAAAAAAAACAGATTTGATTTCTTCAATCCACGTTATTGAGAAAATATCTCCAACATCTAATAGTGAATATATGACATGTGTAGTTATCAGTTGAATTGAGGAATCAATTGGATCTATTGGCAAAATACCACCATTTTTCTCAAGAATATCATTAATTTTCCAAATTTTAACTAGTGAGTCGGACCCCCCACTAAACAAAATATCCTCACATGAACTTAAGTGTAAACATAAAACTGAACCTACATGAGTTTCAATTTCTAACTTTTTCTGGAAGGTTACTAAATCTAAAACAATAATTGAAGAATTTTGCGTACCACAAAACAATAGTTTTCTTTTAGGAGATGCAACCATACATAGGATTGAATGCTTATGATGCCATTTGTGTAAAAGAGATTTTTTGAAAAGGGAAGAATGATCTTTTGTTAAATTTGAACTAGAGTTTGAATTTTCATGATGGTAGTTGAAAGAACTGGATAAGAGTTCAACAGTCTGACTTTTTGGACTGAGATTGGAAATTGGCGTAGAAGAAGATGAATATGATTTTGAAAGAGATGATGCACTTAGAGGAACCATCGCTTATTGGCGATCAAACGGGATAACAAAACCTGTGAAATGAATGGACCCGAAAGCCATAATTCAGAACAAAGCTTAAACGAGGATGATCTTTTCATGCTACTGGCCTCAGCCGGAGAACAAACTCAGAATATAATATTATGACAATCAGCCGCAATATCTAAAAAAAAATTACTTGCGACGATCGACGAACAGTAATCAAAGTTATTACGTAATGAAGGCATAAAGCGCTTGTACACGCGTGCACAGATTTTTTGTTGTGCCCTCTCATTGGGCAGTGGTATCCCGCGAGAATGGTCGCTGGCCCACCCTTCACGGGAGGGTGCGAGGGAGGCAAACTGTTGATGAAGCTGCAGTAATAGGAGTGCAGTCTGAAAAGGTGTTGATTTTTTTGATTCGGAGCTTTCTTGAGTATTATCTGAACATCATCAACATGTCTGTCGCAAAGTCCGCCGCCACCAAGATTGAATGGGCCAAGGTCATTCCACAATTAGGTCTTACTGGCCAAACCGCTTCCCAGCTTACTGCTTTCAAAAAGAGAAATGATGAAGCAAAGACAGTTTTGTTCAACTTAAAGCAGCAACCAACTGAAGTGAACTTTTCTGCTTACGCTAACTTAAAGAACGCAAAAATTGCTTCTCAAATCAAATCCGATGTTGCATCTTTCACCCCATCAACTTTTGATTTATCTAAACAATTAAATGTCATCAATTCATTTGAAGTTAAGGCAATTGAAAACGCAAAGCAGACTGAAGCTTTAGTCTTGAAAGAGTTAGCATCATTAGAAAAGACTCTTGACAACATTGAATCCGCAAGACCTTTCGAACAATTAACCGTTGATGATGTTGTTAAGGCTAGACCTGATGTTGAAGACAAGGTTCAAGATATGGTTTCCAAGGGTAGATTCGAAGTTCCTGGTTACAAAGAGAAATTCGGTGACTTGGTTATCATGTAAGCTTATTAGATACGGAAATTTTAGTTACGTTTTATTTTATAATTTTCCAATATTTATTTATTTCTATTTATTTTTAAATCCACTCAGTTATGTCCTATTCATGAAAAAGTGAATATTTGTATAAGCATAATAAGTTTTGTGGTGAGGTAACGAAATTGTGTAGCTTCTGCATGTGTTTTTTTTTTTTTTTTTTTTCACTTATTGACATATTAGTTTTTTTTTTTAAAAATAAAGCATGTCACTTCCTAATCAAACATTATCAGAAAAGTTTTTATCAGCCCTATCAATTGAGAAGAAGGAGGATTATGAAACAACCCACCAATTGTTGTCTGTAACTCCACCTAAAGTTTTGGCGAGTAATGGATTGGCAATACTTAATCTGGTGATTGAAAATATACGGACAAGTGTCAATGGCAAACTCATACTTGAGCTCACACTAGATAGTGCGGTATCAGGTGTGTCTTTGTCTAAATTAACTAAAGTAGGGAAAGGCAAAACTTCAAAGGATTCTAAAACTAGCAAGCAACCTCGAACACATTTGTCAATTGGTTTAGCAAATGGCGATTTCAAACCTGGCGATATCGTTAAAATTAATGTGATGAACTCATCTTCACATCTTAAGAAGCTTCAAAACTCATCAAACAGGGGAGATTCAGAGACATTTGAAAATGAAAATGTTCCAATTGAGGGGGTGGTTACATCATCTACCAGTTATAAAATTTGTGTTGCATTGACAAAAACGGGATCAAACCAAATTTCAGACGAAAGTAACAGTACCACTAATCGTGTTTGGGATTTACAGTCTTCTAATCAGCGTGTTTGGTTAGTCAAGGTAAGTAATGAATCAACTTATCGGAGAATGGAATCGACATTAAGAAAATTGTCCGAATTTTCACTTGAGTCAATTTCATCAAGGCAAGAATACGCCCCTCCTGTTGTTCAATATCTATTAGGTACAAAACAATTTATAGCACCTTCAACTGTGGAGAGAGATGTAAAGTTTAGGAATAACAGGTTGAACATGTCACAAAAAAATGCAATAAATTTTGGCCTTGTTTCTCCCTTGACCATCATCCATGGACCTCCAGGAACTGGTAAAACGTCCACCTTAGTCGAATACATTATACAGCATCTTGAAATATACCCAGGCAAAAGAATACTAGTTACGGCACCGTCGAATATTGCAGCAGATACGATCATTGAACGACTCAGTGGTTATTTTGACAAAGATGTCTCCAAATTGGTCAGAATAGGCCATCCTGCACGTGTCTTACCCACAACAAGAAAACACTCCCTTGAATTCATTGTATCCCAAACCGGTGGCGAAGAGCTAGATGATTTACAATTGAATATTTCTAAATTGGAGAAAGAAGTACGTAAACCACGGACGAGCAAGCAGTATGTTGACCGAAGAGAAATGTGGAGAGAAATCAAGCTATTAAATAAAGAGTACAGGGATAGAAGTAAAAAGGGTGTACGTGATATTTTGATTGGATCCAGTGTCGTTGTTGCAACTCTACACGGATCGGGATCTTGGGAAATTGTAGCCAATTTGTACAATTCAGAGACAAATACAACTAACGTGAAAGGTTTTGGTAAGGGATTCTTTCACACGGTTATAATTGATGAAGTTAGTCAAGCTTTGGAACCGGCGTGTTGGGTACCTATCATTAATCATGGTCCAGATCGGCTAGTTCTTGCAGGTGATAACAAACAATTACCACCAACAATTCATGTTTCTGATAGAAATTCTGGAGGGATGACCAAAGATGACTTTGCTATTGCTAAACGAGCATATAATATTCTTTCGAGATCGTTATTTGATCGTATTGTTAGCGTGTATGGCGGTAATGAACAAAATATACCATTTATCAAATTTTTAGATACACAGTATCGTATGTGTGAAAAATGCATGGTGTTTCCCAGTAATGAATGGTATAATGGGGAATTGAAGGCTGGGGATTCCGTAAAAGATTGTAAAGTTATTGACTTGATTAGACAGAACAAGATCCAACCAGTTAAGGAGGCAAATGTTTTGGGCAAGAATAAGAGAAAGGGAAAAAAAAAGGACAAAGCTAGTGCTGTTGGAACTGCGGTTGATGATGTTAATGATGAACTTGTGAATTTGGATATGGATGAAACATCGGCTGATTTAATAGAGCAGGTTATATGGTTTGATACACAGGGCGGATCGTGCAACGAGTCTGTTGAAGAGTCACCCCTGTGCAGCAGTGGCTCAAAATATAACATTGGAGAATGCTATATTGTTCAGCAGCATGTAAATTCATTGATCAAGTTGGGCGTTAATGAAAAAGATATTGGAATAATTGCGCCTTACAGTGCCCAGGTTTCTAAACTAAGGTCTTTGATATGGTCAGGTAGCATTGCAGATGATGATGAGGAGAACCAAAATGTCGAAATCAATGATGTTTACCCTGATGTGGAGATAAGCACGGTTGACGGGTTTCAAGGTAGGGAAAAGGAAATTATTATTTTATCACTAGTCCGTTCTAATTATGGTGATTTTACAGGGAACTGGACGTCTTCAGATGTTGGATTTCTTTCAGACTTTCGTAGGCTTAACGTTTCCATTACGAGGTGTAAGAAACAATTGGCGATTGTTGGCGATATGGAAACGTTGGAACAAAGTGGAATTAAGATGTTAAAGGATTGGTGTGATTGGTGTTCAGAAAATGCAGATATAAGATACTTGGATATGTAATTTTTTTATTTTACTTTTTTATACACGTTAACGACAATTTCCGTGTCCCCCGTAACGACCGTTCCCAGCTTTGGGTTGGCAGTCAATATTCTGGGCACGATTTGTTGATCAATTAAGGAATCATCGTAAATTCTGATCGGTTCAAGATTTTTTTCCGAATCCAGCAAATCAAGATCCCAAGCAAGGATATGCCCATCTCCACTACCCGCAAAACACCAGCGACCATCTGGAGCTATATCTAAACTACCGTTTCTCACAACGTCTCCTGAAAAAACATCAAATTTGACAACCCCCGATAGGACGCCTTTGAGTTTCAACTTTATCGTATCAATGACAAGTTTATTGAATCCAGGGGCGTCAAGCACAAGTAATCCGTTATTTGCCCACACCATTTTTTCGATATTATGTGAAAAAGATTGAACTACTGGAATTTCACCTACGATACCCAGGGGAAATGATTCAATAGGAATGATTGACACAGAAAATTTCTGTTGATTCCATACTGCAAGTAATGTGCCCGACTGGTCCAATGCGATAATTGGATTTGTACCCACATTCGAAAGACAAGAAAAACATTTTTCTGATCTTGAATCCCATGCTCTGATTGTTCCATCTGCAGATGCGGAATAGAATGCATCAAGGCCGAACACCGGTGACGGCGAGGAAGTTATTGAGGTCACTTGGTTTGCATGTGCTTGAAAATATCTGATGAAGGAATTCGTGTTTAGATCCAAAAACCTTAGTGCATTATTGGCGACCGGATCAGAACCCGCAGGAATTGTTGATGCTATTACACACGATGTTGGAGCTGACTGTGTTGCCGTTCGTAGTGTGAATATTGCATTTGAACATCCGTATTTTTTTGAATAAGTTGTTTTGAAGTGCCTAGCTCGCAACGCGTCATATAACTGTAGTGAGCCATTGGGAGAGGTAGTTATAAAGAATGTGCCTTGTGGATTATGTGATATCGATGTGAATGGTGTTGAAGTGGAAGAAGAGGAAGAAGAGGAAAGTGAAAATAATTTCACTGGATGTAAAGAACTAATAGTTGTTTCATCAAGCGGGGTAGAAACGTAAGTGAGAGAAGTAACAGAGGATGGCAGTGTTAAGGGGTTAGCAAAAGAAGTAGATGTCATTGGCTGCTAAAACTTTTCCACAGCTTATGAAGATGATGAAATTCTGGATTCATGTCAGCGAGGCACTTTTTAGGTTAGATTTCTACTACCCACACTCACTTATGGGTGTGGGATTGTCTTCTTAACTGAACAAAAACAAGCAAACATGGGAGGTGTACGTAAAAAAATAATAGTTGTTGGATGAAATATACTAACATATGATATAGTTGTTTTCACCTGGTAGGTTAGTCCATTTAGGAGTTGATTTTGTACTCGTATCCATGATTTTGGCTGGAATCAAGTTTGTTACAGGCTATGAAATGCAACCCGAAAGCATGGGACATACCGAAGGTACTATTTCGTTCATCAAAAAGTATCTTAGGTTTGGTGAGTGGTTGTTTCAGATTGCTTGCAATAAAGCCGTTGGATCCAATATTTTTAAAAGGGTTGATTGGAAGGAAATGAGTGAATCATTTAGTTCCAACCTTTTGGCGGGCGCTAAGAGGATGATGGATGATTTACAGACTGGGGTAGGTGCTGCTGCTGACGGGAAGAAAAAGATCGAGGAGTTGTAGGCATTAGTACGATTGGGCAATTTATATACAGGTACACAATAGATAGTTAAGACGAAATGATTTCAACCCGTTCTTTTCATTGGGAGGCAAAACTGTTTTTGTTTCTCATCAGTAGAGAACGTAGAATAACGTTTCTTCTAATGGAGTTGGTGAATCCGTGTCCCCAACTTAAGGCGAAGAAGGACAGAAGTGTAAAAAAAATGTAGAATAGTAAATCTAGAAATCTATAAACATGAACAGACAATGTAGCAACTACAATTTTTCTAGGGGAATGAGAGCATGGGCGTCATCTAGCAACTCTGCCAATTCGCTAGTCTGGCTCATGTTAGTAAGGATATCACAACCGCCAACAAACTCGCTATTGACGTATAACTGTGGAATCGTTGGCCACTCCGAATATTCCTTAATACCTTGTCTCAATTCCGGATCCTCTAAAACATTGTATGCTGCAAATTTAGCTGGATCCACACCCTGTTGACCTAGAAGTTGAATGGTTGCTCTTGAAAAACCACAGGCTGGAGCTTCAGGCGTACCTTTCATGAAAAGAACAACTGGAGCTGAACGTACCGCCTCGTCAATGGCCTTACGAGTTTCCTCGGACATGAAGCGGAGCTGCTGCTTGAAAACAGGAATCTTGGTGGCCCTGGTAGGGCAGAAAGTTCTGGAGAGGGTGTTGAAACGGGATGCAAACATTGCTAAGAAAACACTCCAAGTTGTGGACGAGAGAAAAGACCATCCGGATATATGCAAGCTTATTCGCCTTCGTGAAAAGATGGGGAAGCATGGCAGTTAAAGAGCGAGCTTACGTAACATCGCACAAGTGTAGCTTCCTGGTGAGCATGTACTTGTACGATTCACGATAACAAGCAATGTCTGTGAAGGTGCAACCAATAACCCTTCCACCTTCCAATACGGACAAAGCGCATGTCCCAAAAAGGCTGCCAGTTTAATACCACAAAGACTATTTTGTTTTACGGCAGTTCATCCCATTTTTTTCGGAGCTCTTGAACAGCAAATTCAAGGAAATTTTTGTAAAAACAATCTCTGTTAAAATAGTCATTTAATCTGCCACCCATAAGGGCAGCATTTATTTATGGTGCAAATGGTGAACAAAAAGCCTGACGGTCGAAACTCTCGGCAACTTAAAATCCTTGTTTGAGATGTTGCTACTCCGATTCCCAACAATTTATCTTGTAGCATCACACCTTGCGTGTATTTTACTTTGCAGACGTTTATTCTTTTCGTGGCTAAATCACCTTTGGTGTCGGCACTTATAATTTTCAAATATTTGAAATGGCCATGAATTTTCAAGACATACGAATATGTCACAAATAGTGTATCGATGTTTTTAGATCGGTCAACGGTAAAGCTTCAGGTTTGAAAACCGGTTGTCTCTTTAGACAGAGATAACAAACGAAGTTTTTAGCATTTTTGGATTATCTCTACCTGTTTGCAAGTATTCGAGAAAAATGAGGACGGAATTGGCAGGTTATCATCATATGATTTCGGCAATAATGTCAAATCCCAGAACACTTACAGCGCTAGAAATACTTAAAATCATGCTCTTAAAGCATAAAGTCAAAGTAAGCACTATAATCATAGTCAAAAGGGTTCTCGATTTACGGAGTAACCTATCTAGTGCTAAGAGTACTAGTGTTTTCAATTTGCCAGTATCCGTACGACAAACTTGAAAACATAAATTCTCCTGAAGTGCTAAAAACCACTACAATTTTTACTAAGATTCTAAGGGCACATTCATTTCGGAGTTTTATCCTATATTAGCGTAAATATTTCGTGACGAGCTTCACAAGAGAATGGACAGTCGAATGAATACATGTCTCAAAGCAACTTCTGTGCTTTTTTAAAAACTCAGATAACACGTAGTAGTCAGAAGTTTCTTTTTGACAACGCTGCTAAGCAACTGTCTGATGTTTTTTTTTGCCCCGTAAATTAAGAAGTTAACACCAAAGCTCCCATGGTGTGTCTCCTCTGGGTAATGACCCCCTATCTGAAGGTACTACCATTCGGAAGTCAGGTCAGCAGAAAATTAGGTGGGGCCGAACCAAGTCCCCTTCCCCTCCTCCGGAGAAGAAAAAAATTTCAACCGACACCAGTGCACCGCGTTGGTTTGGTTATGCAGCGACCGACCCGAACGACGGCAATTAACCAGCCACTGCCGGTTATCTCCTGATAAGGTGGTGCTGGACAAGAAGGCACCAGGTTCCCCTAGACTAAGACAGCTATTGCATACTTGCAGGATTTGTTACTTTGCTAGGAACTACCGCAAGAAAAAGTGTTGACATTGACACCGCTGCAATACTGCAACTTTTGGGAAACACACCGGAACCAGGCATACAAACACACCTGTCCCATTTATTTCCACATTGGCAGAAACATATTTGGCCACACTTTTGACCAGGGAGCAGTTTCATTCTTGCAGTTGCAAAAGGTTGTGTTCTTTCTTTGTATAAAAACACAGCAAACAGTCACAAGTGAAACATCAAGCTTATAGGTTTCACCAATTCCAAGCAGATTTCCTTTTTAGCAAATATTTTTTTGCTGTAGCCGTTTATTCCGTTCTGCAATAGTTTTTCACTCAATTGCATAAACACCAAGTTGAACATTTCGCCTTTTTCAGGAAAAGTATTATTATCATTAAAGTATTTATCGATTTTACACACAATGGACACATTGGATTATAACCAGATTGACGTTGATAACTCGAATTCAGATTTGCTGACGTTTCTCAGTTTACCGGAGGACAATTCTTTTGTCAGAAATCTGGATGTTGATTCTGATCAAGCTAACATGTTTTTCAATTTAACTTCTCAAGATGATGAGTTTTTAAACTTGATTGATAATAATGCTGATGCTGATTCAAGCTCTAGCAATATTTACACACACTCTAACAATCATATTTTGCTTAATGAAACCATGCCACCTTCAGATTCCCTGATCCTAGTTGATGAGCAGTTATTGAGTGAAATCGATAAGTTACTTGGTGAATCACCAGAGTCGACTCCAATTAAAAGAAAAGTGGGAAAGCAGGCTAAAAAAGTTGTGAAAAAGCCTTCAATAAAAAGGCTACCATCAAGCGCATCAAAATCTCCGACTAAGCGGCTGGCAAAATCACCCCGGCCTTTAGTCTCTGAATCTGAAATGGCACAAACTGCCGCCGTATTTGCAACTAATTGTTTATCGACAAAATCTCTGTTAAATATGCACAGGCACGAGAGTGCAAAAGCTGCAGCTAGAGCAGTTGGCGGCGCATCGAAAAGTAACTCTAAAGTTCATGAAAGTCTTAATCCTGAGACTAACAACACATCCATTAAAAGAAAATCTCAAATTTTCAACTCATCCAGATCAAGTCCAGATTTATCGACAACTCCTGTGAAACCTCCGGTTCTAAAATCATCTTCGTTGTCAACAAAGAGTTCTTCTGCAAATACCGATTTGTTTTTACTTGAATCATTAATGACTAAACCAAAACCATCTTCCACTAAAGTCAAGCCTTCATCTTGCTCGATCTATTCTTCTGCAACCTCAAATTCAGTTAAAACAAACGTATCTAATTTTTCAAATGGGTCAAATACTTCAAAAAATTCACGTACTTCAAGCACGTTTGATACCTACTCGCAAATGCATGGATCATCTGATACTTTGGAAACTATAATTTCGGTGGGCACGGGTAGTTCAAATAATCAATTTGCTGCTACAATTGCACAAAAAACTGAGAAAGTACCACGGAATAATAACGATATGTCATCCAACTTTAAAAGCGTTTTTGTCTCAACGCCACCCCCTATACCCGGAGCATTATCGTATGCAACTTCTGAAAAAATAACAGATGGAATCAATTCGGAGGTGGAGTTTTCAAATATTCATAAAACACCATTGACACCTGTTAGTAAGACGGCATTTAATTTTGAGCAGCTGTCCGCTAGCTCACCAAATACTAATAAAAATGCTGTCAACAGGGATCAAAGTAGTGATTCAGGTGTACCTGTACTATCCGTGTGGAAAACATCACCAGAAGACAGTTCTCAACCACATTTTATCAATACGGGAATCCAAAATAATAGTTTACAAGGACTGAACAATATTACGGAAATAAGTACAGCTGCATATAATTATCCGCCAGTACAAACACACAGGCATAAAGCAAGAAACTCAGTAAACTCAGTGCATTCGAGCACATCCACCAACTCGACGATATCCAATGCTTCCGAAAAGGAGAAAGAGAAGGACCCAAAGTCAGCCCAGGTAAATAAATCTACCAATCGTCGTAACTCCAGCAGGTTGACAAGCAAGGACGCAGCCTTCAAGGATCTGATTACAACGTTCAATAAGAAGGAACCGGAGAGCTACAAACCGAGGGTGTATTCGAACATGATGCAAGGGCTGGTCGAATTCCAGGTGAAGGTGTCAAAGGTCAGGAAATAATCCATAACTGTATAATTGTATAACTACCCCAAATATTTCTTTTTTTTTAATAGCTCTAATAATTTTTAGTAATCTTGGTTTGAATTAATCACTCATTGCTCATTTTCTGTCAACTTGACCGGCCCATTTTTTTGAATTCTTCAAAACAGACGACCGACCCACCTAAAAAGCTCTTCGCTAAAATTGTACCTAATTATTCATCAATTTTCGTGGGGACCAAGCCATCATTAGGGCGAGCAATACCATCATTCATTTGATCTTCATCACTACCAGCCATCGTGAGCCACAGCATCGTCTCTCCAGACCTACTGCTGCTTTACTTTCTATTCAGTGAATATCTGAGATACTCACGACCACTTGGCTTTTTTGAGTCTTTATTTGCAATAATTGAAAAACTTTTTATCGGCTTTAAGCTGGTTTTTATTAGCTTAACTTTTTGTTTCTTTATTCTCTTCTTCAATGTCACTATCTCCAATCATCTCTAGTACAAGAGTAGATAGTTTTGATTCTTTATCAATCATGAATATCTCCACCAATAACTCCACTAATGATAACATTGAAACCCAAACCCAACAAAGTGATGCACAAATGCAATCAGAAAGCTTACCGGTATCAGGTCCAAATTCAACCACCAATGATGGGCCACCGGCAACAGGCTCTTCTGCAGCTAATGGTAATGGGAATGGAGTTATTGGCGCTTCTGTTGCTCCTTCTATGAATTCCATTCCTGTGGCCATTCCAGGTACAGGCACAGATTTTGTTAAAAAACTGTTCCAAATGCTGGAAGAAAACAGGTTCAATAGTATTGTAAGATGGACCGATGCTGGTGATTCATTTATGATTCACGATACCAACGAATTTACAAAGGAAGTTTTACCGTGCTATTTTAAACATAGTAATTTTTCAAGTTTTGTCAGACAGCTAAACAAGTATGATTTCCATAAGGTTAAGTTATCACAGGAAGCTAAACAAAGATACCAACTGGAAAATGTTTGGGAATTCAAACATCCTGGTTTTAACAAGTTTGATAAAAGCTCGTTGGAAAATATTAAAAGAAAGTCGCCTGTTAAAAAAGAACAGGGTGAGACTGCTTTGGTTGCTAACTGTGTACCAATAACTTCATATAAAAGGTTGGAGGATAAGGTACGTGCTCTTGAAAGTGAAAACTTAAAGTTGTTGAGCTCCGTTGGTAATATCCAGTTGAATTTGGAGACAATTCATGAAAAATACAATTCACTAGTTTCCAGTTTACTGACTGCGAAGGAAATAAACATTACATTTTCACGTTCACTTGAAACTTTATCAAACGCTTTAACTGGAATGGGTGTTCAATTACCCAAAATTGAATTACCTCATTTAGAATTTCTTACTGATTCAAGTGATACATCTATGAATCGTTTGAATGAGGATAGTAGCAATCATACTAGTAATAATAATAATAATAATAATAATAATAATGATATCAATAGTGGTATTAGTAATAATGTGACTAATAATATAAGTGATAATATCAGTAACGGTATCAATAATGATGCCAATATTAATGCCAATACTGATATCAATAGTAACATTAACGATAATGACAATAATGATATTAATGATAACATTGAAATTGATAATCCTGATGCAGCGTCTAATGAGGTTGAAGCTGAAAATTTGAATAACAATGATCCGAAGCTTAGTTATCAAGAAGGTAGCAGCCTGTCCGAATTGCAGCGAGAGTATTCAAGTATTACATCATTATCACCACAAGCGAGATTAGCCAACAGACCTAAAATTTCTGCATTACATGTTTTATTAGTTGAAGATGATGATGTTTGTATTCAGCTTTGCAGAAAATTTTTAAGGAAATATGGATGTACTGTTGTTGTGGTTACTGATGGATTAAGTGCAATTGCAGCTGTTGGGCAAGTGAAGTTTGATTTGGTCTTAATGGATATAGTTATGCCAAATTTGGATGGTGCAACTGCGACTTCATGTATTAGGTCATTCGATAGTGATACTCCAATTATTGCAATGACAGGTAATTATGGTACAAATGATTTAGTTACCTACTTAAATCATGGTATGACTGATATACTTGCCAAACCGTTTACAAGACTGGATCTTTATCAAATCCTGGAGAAGCATAAAATTCATAGGTATTTTATTATGGGTAATGGTAATAATGAGAATAGTACACCTGAGGGAAGTCCAAATGGTAATCAGCCAGCCGTACAAGTGCAGCCTGCTCAACAAGCACAGCAAGTACAACCAGAACAGCAAGTACAACAAGCACAACGGGTACAACAAGCACATCAGGTGCAGCAGGCACAACAAGTACAGCTCGTACCACAAGTTCAGCAGTTTCAAAACTCTCAGAATTTAGATACCCAGCAACATTACTTGCAAATGCAGAATGGACAGGCGCCTCAACTTTATCCTCATCAACATCAGCAACAGCAACTTCAACAACAACTTCAACAGCAACTTCAACAGCAACAGCAGCAACAGCAACAACATTCGCAACAGCATTCGCAACAGCATTCGCAACAGCATTCGCAACAGCATTCGCAACAGCATTCGCAACAGCATTCGCAACAGCATTCGCAACAGCATTCGCAACAACATTTGCAACAACAGCTACAACAACATTCGCAACAACATTCGCAACAACATTCGCAACAACATTCGCAACAACATTTGCAGCCACATCAACATCAGCAACCGCAAAATCAACCACCACTTACATCAATGCCATCACAGGAAATGCCACAGCATAGAAGGATGCCGTCGGCTACAATACAATCGTCCACAGCGCATGTTGAGCAACCTCAGCAACCTCAGCAGGAACAAGAACAAGTGGATCCATCAATATCACTGCAACAATCACGTTTCAAACAAGGGGTTGCGGAGCCTACGAATGTGCTGCTAAACCAAAATGTTCAAAGTTTAGGTAAACTGAGTGAAGGGACTTCAAATGACAAGCCAATCCTTATAAGGAGAGCTACCAGAACTTATAACCCAAAGAAGAAACAAAAAAATAATAAAAATAAGAATACCACCACAACCACTAATAATGATAATAACGCCAACAAAAACAGTAATACTAATACCAATATCAATACCAATATTAATAATATTAATAATAATAAACAGAAAGATAATAACGGTGGTGCTAATAATAATAATAATAGTTATAAGAATATTAGTACCGATAATAATACCAATGGCAACAAGTCAGACAATGATAGTCTACCATTAATACCCACTGTTGATTTAGTACAAGACATCCCCAACGTGCCTGAAGATTTACTTACACCAACACTGTTGAACTCCACAAGACTTACTCCCGATCCAAGTGTCACAGAGGCATTAAACCATGCGACTGACAGTTTAAATACATTGAATTCATTGGGTATGGATACAATAAATATGAATGCGATGGAGATGAGTACATTGAGTACGTTAAACGCGATGAATCCAATGAATACGATGAATGCAATTAATCCGTTGAGTACGATGAATTCTTTGAACACGTTGAATTCAATAAATACGATCAGTTTGACGCAGCAAAATGATGATTCCTCAGATGCTTTGAATTCAGTCGATATAGACATTTTGGGGGTAAATGATGCAGAGTTTGGGGAGATGTTCAAAAGGCAGAAGATGTTGTAAAACACACAATTATTACGGGATAATTTGTAAGTTTGTATAAATATTTGTAGTATCAAAAAGTCAAAAAGACAGTAAGTATTACGATCACAAATGGAAAATCCGTGCACCGGTTGGATGGAAAGAATGGCCGAAGCCATGTCCTGGGGAGCGTGGTTGAACAGGAGAGAACATGTCCGTCAGGATATGAGTTGGCTGGCTCTGCGACCCGGTCTTCTCAGACAAACTTTGAGAAGCACAGTATTCACAGCACAGCATACAAGCTACAATGTTTGCATACGCTAGAAAATCACTAAACCCAGGAATCATAGGGCCAATTCAGAGATTTTCACACACTTTGGCTCTGTTGGAGACTTCTGGTTCTAAAATCACACCAGGTTCGTTATCTGCAATTACAGCTGCTAAAGCGATTAAGAAGCCAATCACTGCTTTACTTGTTGGTCCTGAAGCTTCATTGGTTGCTTCAAGTGTAGCTGAACTTGAAGGTATTGAAAAAGTGCTTGTTCAGTCTGATGCACGTTATGAACATTACCTTCCTGAACAAGTCACACCATTAGTGGTTTCGTTAATTAAGGGAGAGAACGATAAAGCTAAAGACATTTCATCCTTTGTTGTAGCCGCTTCTGCAATGGGTAAAGGCGTTTTGCCAAGAGCTGCTGCAATTTTGGATGTTCAACCATTATCTGATATTACCAAAGTTATTAATTCAAATACATTTACCAGACCAACTTATGCAGGTAACGCCATTTTAACAGTTGAAAGTACCGACAATATTGTATTAACATCAGTACGTGGTTCTGCATTTCCAGCAGCTGTTGAAAAAGCTGGTTCTGCTGCATCGATTGAAGAAATTTCCCCAGTCGATACAGATTGCAAGACCATTTGGGTCAGTCAAAATCTTATGAAAAGTGATAAGCCAGATTTATCGTCTGCTAAAATTGTAGTCAGTGGTGGACGTGCACTAAAGGATAAGGAAACATTCGATAAGTTGCTCAACCCACTGGCTTCTAAGCTTGGTGCTGCAATTGGTGCCTCCCGTGCTGCAGTTGATGATGGTTTCTGCGATAATTCATTGCAAGTTGGTCAAACAGGTAAGATCATTGCACCTGATTTGTACATAGCTATTGGTATCAGTGGTGCAATCCAACATTTAGCTGGTATGAAAGATTCTAAGGTTATTGTTGCAATCAACAAGGATGAGGAAGCTCCAATTTTCAAGATGGCAGATGTCGGCCTCGTTGGTGATATATTCTCCATTATTCCTGAGCTCACCGAAAAGTTATAATCTATCTATGTATTTATGGTTGTAATGCATGTAGAACAAAAATTAGAATTTCCAACATGAAAATGGCAGTCCGTGCGCTTTCGGAGTTGCCCCAAAAAAAGTTACTATTCGACTTGATTCCTTTTTCTATTTCTGTTTACTAAACTCTGACCCTAAATCCCTTTTTCCTTCTAAACTTTTTTCTTCCCCTTCTTATTTTGTTTTGAGAATCAGATTGATTTGCTTGCTTTCACCACGTATTAATAATAAAATCTTGAGATAAGTTATAATGTCTGCATCATCAACAAACAACATCCAAACTTGGTCAAGAGATGATGAAATGGAACAGCAACAATGGGTTGCAACTAAGTATGAACAAAAACCAGCTTTAGCTGCCTTGACCGGCATGATTGCGTCTTTCCCAATCCCAAAAATTTTTGCTTCAAATGCTGTTCCCTTTTTAATGTGGAGGGAGGAGGGTCAAGAAGAAAAAGTTAATGCCAGAAAAGGTAATAAATAAGGCGATACTTCATCTTCGTTTTCATCGTTAGTTTAATTTGAGTTTAATAAAGTTATAAGAGAGTTTATATTATTAATAAATACTAAAATAATACAATATATCGAGTAGACTTGTAATTTCTATTTTCTTATCGCACTTTGCGTTTTTTCTGTTTCTTCATTTTTTGTGAAATTATGGCACACTAAATAATGAGAAATTTCTGACAATATTTGGACCATACTCATCATAGTCTCTCTTTGTATGACAGTAGCTCTTAAATTCTGAAGTTTGGGCCATTAATGAACCACCGAACCAAACGGCATTTCTTTGTCTTTTATGAGATATGACTTGAACTTGAACACCACTTGACTTTGCCCCACTTAATCTTTCACTTGCCTCAACTCTTTCATTAACCAGTCCTTTCAAATCTCTTTGCAAACGTCTACCGAAGTCTTTAAACATCGTCGAACCACCGCTCAAAACAATATTTTTATACAAATTTTTACGCACGTCGATTGGTGAAGCTTGAATAACTTGATCAACAACTATTGGCAATGGAGTCAAGAAGTCGCTTGAGCAAATTTCAGGATTAAAGAAAATTTCAGGGGCCAAAAATCTTTCGTAACCAACATCAATTTGCGCCTTTTTGTGTGAAACTGTATCCATGACGTATTTGGCAAACATTTCAGGATCTTCATCATATTTTCTAAATTCTTTAACAATATCGGGACAAACATAACAAAACTGTTGCTTAATTTGTTCCGCTGTTCTTAGCGAAGAATCCGCTTCACCACGTTCTCTTAGTATTGTTTGAATGAAACTGGTGATATCTCTACCGGCAATTGGTATATTTTTGATTGCACTGCCAATAACGTAACCTTCAGCAACAGGTATAACGTGGGTGACACCGTCACCAGAATCAATCACCGTACCTGTTAATGATCTATCTGCCACTTTACTACTTGTCCATGATGCAGCCAATGCCAAAACTGCTTGCACTGCAATATATAAACCTGCACAATTGAAACTTTCAAACATAATTTCTGCCGTGTTTTCTCTGTTTTCAGGAGGATTGAGCGGTGGTTCAGTCAAAAGGAAATAATGATCCTCAGGTTCACATTTCAAGTATTTGAAGATTGAAGTTTCCCAAAATCTTTCCATCTGATCCCAATTCTCAATTTGCCCATGCTTAATCGGGTAGCTTAATGAATAGGAAGGGCCTTTAGCTGCTTCTAACGCTAAATCACCGATATAAAAATCCAAGTCGGCCATATCTTTATTACCATGGATTGAATTGGACTTACCACCGGAATTACCGATTGAACCAATTGCACTCGAATTGGAAGAGCTGGAGCCAGATGATAAAAATGAAGGTTTAGATGGGGCAATTGGTTTTGCGTTTGAGCTTGCTGAACTTCTGGTTGCAATTGCCGTTGGGAAAACCCACGATGGAGAATCGTTACCGGCAAACCCTAGCTTGGTAAAACCGGTACCGTTATCCATGACCACGGCGGGGGTGTTTATACTGGACATGTTGTTTGCAGTTGAAGACTTGCAGTAATTGCAGATCAATTAGGGAACAAGGTACGGATATTTCTGATAATCTATTTCGGTATGGTGAGCCTGAGATTGTAGAGTTGTCACTTGCCAATTTGCGTGCGACGCCCACGCAACCTCCTTACCGCAGCAAAAACAACGTCGTGCCACGACAAAATTACACCACATCTGGCCACGTCCAAATTCCTGGAAACCCGCACAGACGATCGACGCAAAGGACCAACAATTTGCCACCCGCTTACCTAATCCGGAGGGAAGTGACGCTTCAGACAATAGAGCAATCCCAAAAACGGCGATGCAACACCTCCCACAGAGGCCTTGGCGTGATGGCACATGGACACACACCTTATACCTGAAGTACCTCCTTTGCCTTTCTTACCTTGTTTCTTCTAGAACCAATTCCCATTTACAACAAGCTACACTTCAAACACAATGTCTTCCTCCTTAGAACAATTAAAAGCCTCAGGTACAGTTGTCGTTGCTGACACCGGTGATTTCGAATCAATTGCCAAATTCACCCCACAAGATGCTACAACCAATCCATCCTTGATTTTGGCCGCAACAAAGCAATCAAAATACAATAAATTAATTGATGTTGCTATTTCTTATGCGAAGTCTAAGGCAAGCTCTCCAGAAGAACAAGCCTCGATTGCGCTTGACAGATTACTGGTTGAATTTGGTACTGAAATCCTGAAGATTGTCCCAGGTAGAGTTTCAACCGAAGTTGATGCAAGATTATCCTTCGATACGGATGCAACTATTAAGAAGGCTTTAGAAATTATTGAAATGTACAAAGATCAAGGTATTCCAAAGGAAAGAGTCTTAATTAAGATTGCTTCAACATGGGAAGGTATTCAAGCCGCAAAGGAGTTAGAGGCAAAGTACGGTATTCACTGTAACTTGACTCTCTTATTTTCCTTCGTGCAAGCTGTCGCGTGTGCTGAAGCTAAAGTTACTTTGATTTCACCATTTGTTGGTAGAATTCTGGATTGGTTCAAGGCTAAAACCGGTGAAGCCTATACTGCCGAAACCGATCCAGGTGTTTTATCTGTTAGAAGTATTTTCAACTACTATAAAAAATACAACTACAATACCATTGTTATGGGTGCTTCATTCAGAAACACTGGTGAAATTTCAGCTTTAGCAGGTTGTGACTTCTTGACCATTTCACCAAGTCTTTTAGAATCTCTTTCAGAATCTACTGAAGCCTTACCAAAGATTTTGGATGCTGAAAAGGCTAAAGTTTTGGATATCAAGAGGGAGTCATTCATTGATGATGAGTCAAAATTCAGATTTGGTTTGAACGAAGATGCAATGGCAACTGAAAAACTATCAGAAGGTATCAGAAAGTTCTCTGCCGACTGTACTGCTCTTTATGAGGAATTGTTGAAGAAGGTTTCTGCGTAATTTTTGGTTTCTGATGACTTTTTAACGACTTACTCTTTTATAGCAATATTAAAAAAACAATAAAAAAATAAAAAAATAAAAAATGTAAATTAAACAAAATGAATAAAGTTAGTAAGTAATCTTCGCGATAGGCATGGATGGTGCCGGTGACTTGTGCAGATAAATGTATAAGGCATGATGTCTTGTAGTTTTTCAACAAACAACCCAGAATAAACCAAGTACTTACACAGCACGTAATGTCACAATCTCAGCAGCTAGGAGGCTTGGGATTGCCAACGGGCACGTCAGTTGAAATGCAGAATTTCACATTAGATCAGATCTTCCAAGAACTAAGATCGAAAGACGAAGTTTGTCGTTTAAAGGCCGCAAAAAGTTTACGTGTACATTTTATATCCATTTCTAGAGATTTGAACTCGACAGAACAAATCACTGTTTACAATAATTATATCAATAAAAAGATCTTTGATTTGATCAATTCATCTAAAACAAATGAACAATTGGGTGGTATTGATGCAATCAGTTCCCTGATTGAATTGTTATCTCCATCAGCAGACGGCTCTCAACTTTCAAACCTGGCTTCATCAAATAACCTGACCGGCAACCCAGCATCAAGTTCAAATTTAACCGATGAAAACTCAAATATGATTACTCGTTATGCAAATTATCTTCGAAGATTATTGTCATCGAGTGATATCACCGTTATGAGGTCTGCAACTACCACAATTGGTAGGCTTGCAATTCCAGGTGTTTCAACGACTGCTGATTTTGTGGATTTTGAAGTTAAAAGGTCATTAGAATGGTTAATATCTGAAAAAATTGAAAGTAAGAGACACGCAGCCATTTTAATCGTTTCTTCACTGGCCGAAAATTCGCCCGCTTTGCTTTACCAATACGTTAAACAAATTTTTAATAATATATGGACTGGTTTAAGGGATTCGAAACCAGTTATTAGAGAAGATTCTGCCATTTGCTTGCGTCATTGCTTGAATATCGTTTATGAAAGGGACAACGATCTACGTAACTATTGGTTTTCCAAATTATACAATGAAGCGTTTGGAATTTTTAGAGCCGCCGGTTTTAATATGAATGACACAATTGGTTCGGATAGTAATAACAACAATTCTCACTCTTCAATGAATAATAGTACAACAAACAACGAGGGCTCTACGAACAATCACAGTGGTATTATTGCATCTCAAAACACTCAACTTTTAAACAGTCCACCGGAATATATTCACGGTTCACTTCTATGTTATAGGGAACTAGTTAATCAGGGCACGTCAATATTGGGGTCCAAAATTGATGAAATCTATGAAACGGTAATGAGAGTGAAAGACTATAAATCCGTTGATGTACGTAAAGTTGTGACGTCTATAATTCCTAAAATGGCCAGGTACGATAAAATCAAATTTGTTGATAGGTACATGCATCGTGTATTATTATTTTACATTTCACAATTAAAAGTTGGTAAGGACAAAGTTACAATTTTGGAAAGCATTGGTGACATAGCAACCGAGACGAAAAACAACATAGTCAATTACCTAAACGGTATTGTCCTGGAAACCATTCGTGATGGTCTTTCTCAAAGTTCAATTAGGGTGCAAAAGGAGTTATCACCTGCATGTTGTTACTGTCTTTGCAGGTTAGTGTTGGCATTGGGTCCATTATTGACAAAATTTATCAATGCTTATCAAATTTTAAAGTTGCTTCTGAAATCTCCAATAAACGATAACGTGTTGAGCGTTTTGAAAATCTTCATTATCCATTTACCATCACTAGAGCCAATCATAAATGATAGATTAATAAATAACATCAGTTTTTGTTTATCAGGCTACGAGTTCCGCCATCCCGGGTCACCAGATTTCGAAAGGCTATTTGATTTAGACTTAGCTTATAACTATCGATACAATATGCTACTCAAAGAAGGTGATACATTTAATCAGAATACAATTAGCGAATTACCAGAGTTAGCCAACATTCCAGCTACTGAAGCATTTGAAGATTCTGATGTTTTGGTTATTTTACAAGCATTAAAAAGCGTGAGGAGTTTTGAATTTAAGAATTATGACCTAACTGAGTTTGTCCAATATGCGCTCACCCACTATATCTTGCATGAAAACCCCGAAATCAGATTACAGGCGGCAGTTACTTGTGCAAATATTTATGCAAGAAGTGCCATTTGTTTCGAAAGAAGCGCACGTTCATTGAAAAGTGTTGATTTTGTTTTGGATAAATTGCTTACTGCGTGTATCACAGATCCGGTAACCGAAATCAGGTTGGAAGTTATAAAGAGTTTAGATGATAAATTTGATCCTCACCTTTCACAAGCTGAAAGTGTAAAGCTGTTATTTATGGCATTGAATGATGAAGATTTTGAAATTAGAAAAGAAGCTTATAAGTTAGTTGGTCGCTTGACTTTTTTTAATCCTGCCTTTATTGTACCACCATTGAGAAAAATTTTGATTCAACTGATTACAAACCTGGAATATGGTGGTCACACAACTAGGATAAAAGAAGAATCAAACATACTTCTCGGTATTCTGATTTCATCAACTGGCGATTTAACCAAATCTTATACAAGGCAAATTATGGATGCAATTTTACCCCAGGCATTAGATGTCTCCCCTATTGTTTCATCATCCGCTATCACAACGATTGGATATTTAGCTGATGTTACCGGTGATTTGATTATGCCATTTGTACCTAAAATTATGCCAATTCTAATGGATTCCTTTCAAGACCAAAACATAGTGATCAAAAGGGACGCTGCACTTCGCACATTGGCTCAAATATCGGGTTCAGCAGGTTACGTTATTCAACCACTTTTAGATTACCCTCAACTTTTAGGATTATTGGTAAATATCTTAAAATCAGAAACTTCAACTGTTGTTAGGAGAGATACGGTTAGATTGTTAGGTATATTAGGTGCATTAGATCCATATAAACATAGAGAAGTTGAAAGAAGAGGACATGACTCTGAAACTGTGGCCAGACAGAATGCACCCCCAATCGATATGGAACTACTAATGAAGGGTAAATCCCCAACAAATGATGATTATTTTCCAACTGTCGTCATAAGGACTTTAATCAAGATTTTGAATGATAATTCGTTGGCTTCTCATCATCTTGCTGTTACCCAGGCTATAATGAATATTTTTGTGAGCTTAGGTGTCAAGTGTGTTCCATTTTTGGAGCAAGTAATTCCAGTATTTGCAACAGTCATGCATACTTGTCCGTTATCCATGCTGAACACATATTTTCAACAGATAAGTGATTTGATTGGTATTGTAAAACTTAATATTCGTCCATTTTTGCCACAGATTTTTTCGTTAATCCAAGAGTTTTTTCCTAATGTTAAACTACAAGGTAAAATTATCGGCGTCATTGAAAGAGTCTCGAAAGCTTTGGAGGATGAATTTAAATTATATATGCTGGATTTGATTCAGATATTCTTGAGTGTTTTAGAAAAAGATTTATCACCCGGTTCTATGTCAACTTTGAGGGTTTTGAAAGCGTTTGTTATTTTCGGTAATAACTTAGAACCATATGTTTACATGATTGTTCCATCTTTGATCAAGTTGTTTGAATATGCAAATTTTAATGTTAGAAAATCAGCTATTGAATGTATTGGTAGGCTTTCACGTAATGTTCCACTAAATGATTACGCTTCTGAGATAATACAACCATTACTACGATTATTAAGTAATTTTGAAGGTACAAATCTGAAAACTGTTGCAATGACCACAATTTGTTCATTACTATTACAAATGGGATCAGATTTCAAAGTTTTCATTCCTGTTGTTTCTTCGGTTTTAATCAAAAGTAAGCTACAGTTTCCGTTATACGATCAGTTTGTTGATAAACTAAATAAAGGTAGACAATTGCCATCTGGCGTTGTACTTTATCCAGATTTAGAACCAACAGTACCTGAGGACGTTTTGCCCGACCAAAGTCAAAAAAAGTTATCGGTCAATCCACAGACATTACGTTTAGTTTGGGATTGCAGTTCAAAGAGGACAAAGGAAGATTGGCAAGAATGGATGAGGAAATTCAGTATCGAATTGTTAAAAGAATCGCCATCACCCACACTTCGTGCATGCACGGGACTTGCATCGGTTTATCCGCAACTTGCTAAAGATTTATTCAATTGTGCATTTGCTAGCTGCTGGAATGAACTGCACATTCAGTATCAAGGCGAATTAGCTCAAGCTTTATGCATTGCACTATCGTCAGTTAATAGCTCCCCTGAAATTCATCAGTCGCTGCTAAACTTAACAGAATTTTTAGAGCATGATGAAAAATCGTTGCCGATTCGAATTCAAACATTAGGTCAATACGCTCAACGTAGTCATGCTTACGCTAAAGCATTGCATTACAAGGAACTAGAATTTATTCAAGAGCCATCGATACCGACTATCGAGTCATTGATTACTGTTAATAATCAACTCCAACAGTCGGACGCTGCGATTGGTATTCTAAAATATGCCCAAGAACATCATGGTTTACAATTGAAGGAAACTTGGTATGAAAAACTACAACGTTGGGATGATGCATTGCATGCTTATAATGAAAGAGAGAAGGAAGAACCAAATTCAACTGAAATTACAATGGGTAAAATGCGTTGTTTACATGCACTAGGTGAATGGGATTCATTGAGTATGTTGGCAAAAGATAAATGGGATGTTAGTACACCTGAAATCCAACGTGCAATTGCGCCACTTGCTGCAGCCGCTGCTTGGGGTTTACGCCAATGGGAAAGAATGGATACTTACATTGCAGCCATGAAAAAAGATTCACCTGATAAGTCCTTTTTTAACGCTATTCTATCTATTCATAATAATAATTTTGATGGAGCAAAGTTACAAATAAATAAAGCTCGTGATTTGCTTGCAACTGAAGTTACCGCGTTGGTTAGTGAATCTTATAACCGTGCGTATGGTGTTGTTGTTCGTGTTCAAATGTTGGCGGAATTGGAAGAAATTATCAAGTATAAATGCTTACCACAAGGTAGTGAATGCCGTATTCATTTGATTGATACATGGAACAAAAGATTACTGGGTTGTCAGAAAAATGTGGATATTTGGCAAAGGATGTTGAAAGCTCGTGCGTTAGTTGTCAAACCTAAGCAAGATATGGAAATTTGGATCAAATTCGCCAATTTGTGTCGTAAAAGTGGTAGATTAAGATTGGCTGAAAAATCGCTGAATGCGTTGCTGGATGAGGGATCTACTGGAAGACCAGGAAATAAGGCATCACCGCATGTTGTGTACGCCCAACTAAAGTACATGTGGTCAAGAGGCCAGAACACTGAAGCGTTGAATCATTTGGTCGATTTTACCTCTAAACTTTCACGTGATTTAGGATTGAATGAGAATGAAGCTATTACACAGCCATTACCAATCACTATACCTGGGATTACTGATGACGTCGAAAAATTCACCAAACTTTTAGCAAGGTGTTATTTGAAACAAGGGGAATGGAAAATTGCGATGGATGATAATTGGATTGAAAAGGAATCATCGAGTATTTTAGGTTCATTTTTGTTAGCAACACATTTTGATCCAAAATGGTATAAAGCATGGCACAACTGGGCATTGGCAAATTTTGAAGTTATATCTCCACAATCTAAACATCGTCAAAACTATATTTCTTCTAAGCACAGTACTAGCAGTAACGGTAACAATGGAAGCCACATGACCAATGATGGTGTTATTCAGACTGATGTTAAGCATCACAATGTTAATATGAACATGATTTTGAGGTATGTTGTTCCTGCAGTAAAAGGGTTCTTCCATTCGATCGCACTATCGTATTCTAATCCATTACAGGATATACTTAGACTGCTAACTTTGTGGCTTGATTTTGGTGGTGTTGAAGAAGTTGCAACCGCAATGCAAGAAGGATTACAAGTTGTTAAAGTGGATACATGGTTGGATGTTATCCCCCAATTGATATCACACATTCACCAACCTGATCCAATAGTTAGTCATTCATTGTTAGGACTATTATCCGAATTAGGCCGTGCACACCCGCAGGCGCTAGTTTATCCTTTAACAGTTGCAATAAAGTCCGAAAGTGTTTCAAGGCAAAAGGCCGCTTTGACGATCATTAACAAAATGAGAGCTCATTCATCGGTTTTAGTAGATCAAGCAGATATGGTTAGTAACGAACTAATTCGGGTTTCGGTTTTGTGGCATGAAATGTGGTATGAAGCATTGGAGGATGCCTCAAGGGCATACTTTAATGATCATGATGTTGACAAGATGTTTACAATCTTAGATCCACTAAACGAATTAATTCAGAAGGGCCCAAAAACAATTCGTGAAATATCATTTACAAATGCGTTTGGTAAAGATTTAAGTGATGCTCATGGGTGGTTACATCAATTCAAACGTACTAAAGATGTCACATATATCAATCAAGCATGGGATTTATATTATACTGTTTTCAGAAAAATTTCTAAACAATTACCTTTATTACAAAATTTGGATTTACAGCATATTTCACCGCAATTGTTAAATGCACATGATTTAGAGTTGGCTGTCCCGGGTACTTATGAAGCAGGAAAAGAGGTTATTAGCATTATGAAATTTGATCCAATTTTCATGGTTATTACATCCAAACAAAGGCCACGTAAATTTCATATTAATGGCAGTGATGGTAAAACATATACATTCGTACTTAAAGCACATGAAGACATCAGACAGGATAGTTTGGTTATGCAATTATTTGGATTAGTTAATACGCTATTATCTAACGACCCTGAATGTTTTAAGAGGCACGTTGATATTCAAAAATATGCAGCCATTCCACTTTCACCCTCATCGGGTTTGTTGGGATGGGTGCCAAATTCGGACACATTTCACGTTTTGATTAAAGAATATAGGGATCCAAGAAAAATTTATTTAGATGTTGAGCATAGAGTCATGTTGCAAATGTCGCCGGACTATGATAACTTAACCTTACTAGAGAAAATTGAGGTTTTTACATATGCGCTGGATATTACAAGAGGTCAAGATTTGTATAAAGTTTTATGGTTCAAGTCTAAATCTTCTGAATCTTGGTTGGATAGACGTACGACCTATACTAGATCCTTAGCGGTTATGTCAATGGTGGGTTATATTCTAGGGTTGGGTGATAGACATCCATCAAACTTGATGATGGACAGGGTTACAGGTAAGGTTATCCATATTGATTTTGGTGATTGTTTTGAAGCTGCAATTATGCGAGATAAATATCCTGAAAAAGTGCCGTTCAGGCTTACCCGAATGTTGAGTTACGCAATGGAAGTTAGTGGAATTGAGGGTTCATTCCGTATAACGAGTGAAAACGTTCTGACAGTTCTACGTGATAACAAAGATTCACTAATTGCAATTTTGGAGGCGTTTGCGTACGACCCATTAATTAATTGGGGGTTTGACTTTCCCATTCAAAGAGTTATTGAGCAAGCAGAACTACCAATTAAACTACCCGATGGTAACTATGCTGAACTATTAAGAAATGGACAGATTACGGAGGAGGAAGCGGCAAGTATGGCAAGTAGGTACAAAGCGAGTGTCAGAGATGCTAGAGCAGCGTGCGTTCTAAAGAGAATTAATGATAAGTTGACAGGCAATGATTTTAAAAGATTCAAAGGATTAGATGTTCCTACACAGGTTGATAAACTTATTCAACAAGCTACAAGCGTTGAAAATTTATGCCAACACTATATCGGATGGTGTTCATTTTGGTAGGTTATATCAAAACCCAATTAACTAAATAGCCATAAAAAAATTAAATAAAATTAAAAAATCATTGAACGTGTCTTTTTTTTTTGTTAGGGTATAGTGTAAAATCGTATATAAATAGTAGAAAATCCTGAAAAAAGAAAGAATTAAAGAAGGGTATCTCCCAAGCACTTGTAGTAGAAAGTCCATTTTGAAATTGTTGGATGAGCCCTCGGGTTTGCTAAGTGTAGATTAATATCGAAGTGTTCGGAGCTCAGTATATTTTCAATTTGCAACTCATACAAAGCTTGGTCCTCTGTTTTTTTATTGATTTGGCCTAAAGAATACCTCAAGACAGTATCAGCCATCAATTCACCAACCAGACCACCAAGTCGTGCGCCCTCGGGATATCCTGAATCAAATCCTTTTTGCAGACCGCTTTCCCCACCTCTAGTTACCCCATCTAAATATCCTCTGTTTTCATGACGACGTTTCAAAGCTTCCAGGTCACGAGATGGTTGTTGATCTTCAGCAAATTTTTCATCATCGTCCGATGAGTTCCAAACATCACCTGAGTCCGACTCGGAGTTGGATTTTACGTCTGCAAGGGAAATCCGAGTGGACAAGCGGCTTTTATCGCAAGAACAGCGTGTGGTAGAGCAAGTGGTAGGCATTACCGATGGTTGCAAGAACAAACTAATCATAACTGGAAGTTATTGCCGTTCCCATGCTGAAGGGCGAAAATCGTTTTCTTTTTATTTTTTTTTTCTCTTTCTTCCTTGCTGTGTGTGAGGAGGGAAACTTTGAGTGCACTCTAATTATGGGAAGAGGTCGTTTATAGATTATCCTGTTTACTGTCTTCCTTCTTTCCCAACCATAGGTCTCTGAAGAGATGTCACACGAAGATATCCTTACCCAGGTAAGTCCTGACGATGGCGGGTTTATTCAAGCCCAGGAAGAAATGATGGACGACTACAACACTGAGATCAGGATGAATATGCGTGGCCACATGTTTACCATTACACGGGACGACTTGATGGCGTTACCTGAATCTATTCTTCTCTGTCTATTTCCCAACGGTATTTTTGTTGGCATGGATGGTAATGTGATTACAAATTTAACTGAAGATGATATTGTTTTCGTCAATTTTGCACCAGAATGTTTCCAATACATATGCCAAATATTCGATACTGCTGTTCGAGACCTACATGTCATGAATCAGTTAAACCAACAGCAACAGTATTACGATATTAATGATCCAAACATATTAAATGAAAGGCCATCCATAATTGTGCTACGTGAGGACCTGGACTATTATTGCGTACCACCAACTAGGAACTTGAGTGTTGAGCAAATGAGGCATGTCAAGTATGTTGTTGGACAAAAGCTTTTAGAGCATACCAAGATTTTTGAAGGTTTAGGATTTGTTGCTGGTAAACAATTGAAACCTGCGGAGCAGCATTTGATGGATATGCTATGTAACTCAGGATTTCAGTCCAATGGGGAGTGGGGTCACAGGTCGTTAGAACCGGGTAAAACCGTCATCTTTTCACTGACGCTTGCACGCCTTAATCATGGTAACTCGACCACTACTAGTGAAGCAAATACCCCAAACGAGTCGCCAAAATTAGGGCCTGTTACTTCGGCTAACAATTCAATAAATGGTGATAAGACCGAAGAACGTGGTAGAAACAAGGAGAAGAGGAAGTCCCGACTTTCTACACTGGCGCATTCACTGTCCAGAGCTGGGTCGAAGGTCCGCTCGAAGAACAACCCAACCAACACAAAATTACTATTGTTCTGGCGTAAGCCTGCACGGAAGTGCTGGTGGACAGACAGTGTGGTGGAGGTGGACATTGGCGATCTTCACGTTGTGGACGACAATGGTGCCGAGATCAAGGACACCAAGGTCAAGGTGCACATCAGGCGGGTGTGGACGCTTGAGCTTTCCATCATAGGTCTCCAGTAGGTGTCCAATAGATATTTATCGGGTCTGTCTTTCTCTTTGTATCCTTTATTCTGAGCAGTTGTGCATCTTCGGTATATTTTCCTTTCTGTGTATCTCTGTGTAGCATTAGCTTGTTGTAAATGCGAGAAAAAACGTGTGCGGTCGAGTCGCTCGGGGCGGTCGAGTCGGCCGAGGCGTCCGATAAGCATTTTAAAGGCCTGCTGATTTTGCTCCCAAGATGGTCTCTCCTTCTTTCTGCTGGGCTGGATGGCATTGCTGGTGTAAGTGCAAACAGAAAGCAAAATGACAATTCTGAGTGAGCTATCCCACATTATTGGGTGGGTATATGTGATTGGATGGGGAGTTTCGAACTATCCGACAATCATCTCCAATACGCAACTAAAGTCCGTGCAGGGGATATCTATTGACTACATGTACTTCAACGGCATGGGGTTCATCCTTTACACTTTGTACACGGCCATGATGTGGGCTTCACCTGTTGTGAAACAAGAATTCCACGACGAGTACGGCCAATGGCCTTTGATTAGACTCAATGACGTTATTTTCGGTGTGCACAACCTGTGCACAAATACAATCATTCTGTCGCAGGCATACTGTTGGGGGTTTAAGAAAAACGATAACCAGGTACTGAGTGGTACTGCAAAAGTCATTCTATCAATTGTTGCGTCGTACCTAATAGGCGGATCTATCTACATATACACATATCAGGGACTGGAACCGGTTGCTGGGTGTTTCAATTGGATGCGCCTATTCACATCGTTGGGGTTGGTGAAGATTGGAATGAGCGTGTGCAAAAACATCCCTCAGATCATGTACAACTACAACCGGAAGTCGACCCACGGATGGCCCATTCTGATGATTTGGCTGGACTTCTTTGGTGCCTTTCTGTCATTTGTGCAGCTAGTTCTCGACGCGTGGCTGGTTAATGACATCTGGGCTATTTTCAACAACAAGCCAAAGCTCTTTTTGGCCTTTCAGGTGTTTATTGCTGACTTTATTTTTTTCTTTCAGCACTATTGCCTCTATTATAACAAGGACGTTAAGGAGTACGGACCGTTCAAAACCGACTCCATCGCCGGATACAACGCCATCATCCAGGAGGATGAGCAATTTATTCTTGAGCATGCACACGACCACGACCACGCCCTATCATTGCGGTGCCACGTTTCTCCGACGAACAAGGACGAGCTTCAGAGACTTCTCCCATAGCTGTGTAACATAACATATGCATATATAGTTTCTTATTTAGGAGAAAATCATGAAGTCACGTGTAAGCGCGCAATTTTCTGGAGGTGCACGGGCTTCTTTGGAAAGCAGCTGCAGCTACTGGCCGAATCGGGGGGAGGGGGTTTCTGCACGGATCTGTGGCTCTGGAGGAGAAGGAAGAACCCAGTGGGCTGCTGTGTCAGAACTTTGTTGCACCAGATTACTCCACATCATGCTTGCAACCACCGCCAAAAGGTTTTTGCACGTCAGCAGACGTATCGGTATGTCGTATAAACTTAACAGGGAAGCAATTGTTACAGACAACGGCATTTTATCAGCTGTCGGAAACACCCCGTTGATCAAGCTCGAGAAGTTGTCCGTGCTGACAAACAGAAACATCTACGGTAAGGCGGAATGGATGAATCCTGGCGGTTCTGTGAAGGACCGTGCAGCTTTGTTCTTTATTGAGAGTGCTGAGGAAAGAGGCCTCATCAAACCGGGTGGAACCATCGTTGAGGGTACAGCGGGAAACACCGGTATTGGTTTGGCGCATATCTGTCGTGCCAAGGGCTACAAGTGCGTGATTTACATGCCAAACACACAGTCGCCGGCCAAGATCGAGACTTTGAAGCTGCTAGGTGCAGAGGTCCACCCTGTTCCAGTCGTTCCATTTGACAACCCAGAGAACTTCAACCACCAAGCGAGGAGGCACGCCGAAAACCTGGGCAACGCTTACTGGACCAACCAGTTTGACAACTTAGACAACAGGCAAGCACACATCGAATCCACAGGTCCTGAGATCTGGACACAGCTTAACGGTAAAGTCGACGCATTCACTTGTTCTTCCGGCTCGGGTGGTACCTGGTCCGGTGTCACCAGGTACCTGAAGACCGTAAACCCAAATGTCAAATCGTACATCACCGAACCACCTGGATCGTGTCTCTACTCATACGTTAAAACTAACGGTAAGAGCTTGGATCGCGAGGGTGGCTCCTTCACCGAAGGTATCGGACAGGGCCGTGTCACCAATAACGTACAACAGGACATCGGTCTGGCGGACGATGCATTCTTGATCCAGGACAGTGAAACCATCGTCATGCTATACCGCTTGATCGACGAGGAAGGTATTTTTGTGGGTGGCACTGCCGCCTTGAACGTGCTTGGTGCAGTCAGGGCTGCTGAGCTCGTGCCCGAAGGTTCGAACGTTGTCACCATTCTTGCCGATTCAGCCCACAAGTACGCAAATAAAATCTTTTCAAAAAAGTTTTTGGAAGAAAAGAATCTGTACAATTCCATTCCTGCACACTTGAAAAAATATGCAATCTTGGATTAATCTATAATCTGGTGTAGACCTGTCTATATATGTATGCTTAGCGTAATGCAAATCCTTGACTCTCGTTGACTGCCATATCTATCTTATCCCTGAATATTTCCCTCGACCGGTAATTCCATAGGCATAGCTCATTAAAGCACGTGTGAGATATGGGTAACCTCACACTGTACTCAAGTTCATCAATCAGCATCGTAACTTTGAAACTCAACGATGCCAAACCGGTGGAGGGGATTCCGTCAGATCCAGTTATGAATCGTAGCAGTTTCCGTTGCCCGTAAACTGTCAGATTATCAAAGTATTCCCAAAACCAAACAACCACTTGATGGTCATTAGAACAGTTGCAGAATTTGGAAACGCTCTGTAATGTGCCGATATCCAATTTGGACCCAGCGTTATCACCCATGACCAATTTCTTTATCTCCGATGGTGTAAACAACTTTAGTGAATGTTTGCCCATCACGTGGTTAAATCCGTTCAGGAAATACTCGAACTGATCCTTCACTATTTCGTCAAGCAAGAACTTGTAGTATAAATTGATATATTCTAATTTATTACCATCATTGACCATTATTTCGGAACCATTTGGAACCAAGTCATAATTTTTGCAAGTATTATTTATGTCAGTAATTGAGATCTGGAAGTTCAAATTCAATTTATCAACACTACTCCTTTTACTAATCTCTTTCAAACTTTTGGCTATCACTGGTTCTATCTCCTTTAAATCATCAAACTTGGTTCTGTGACCCAATAGCTTATTAAAGAAAAATTCGGGGAGCTTGATATCTAAAATAATAGAATTGTAAATGGCCATACCAATAATAACGCCTAAAAGATAAAACAATTCAAAATTGTATTTCTTATCATTTAGTACTGCAAAATATGCGAGCTTACTTTCGTTCTGATAGCTAATTAACCCTTTGCAAGGATCAAATAGTTCATCTGTTACTAGCGCAAACCATTCCTTTTTCAATCCACCACCATCAATACCTTCTTCGCCTTTAAATTCGACTTTGAGCAACTTCCTAATGTCATTCGGATTTCGCCGAATTTGCTTGAAGGAGTCCTGAGTTATGAAATCTCTTCTGACACTCAATTTAAAAACAGTAGTGTCATTCGGTTTTTTGTGACCAATAATAGAGTTTAGAAACGCCTCTTCCGCTTTGGATCCCATTATTTTCTTTGAATAATGTTCGAGTATTGATATCTTTGATCCCAACGAAATCAGGAATGGGTAGGAACATATGGTGAAATTGGATCTTTTATATACCCCGTTGAATATTGAAATTCCCAAATAAGATTTATTAGATTCCATCAATAGGTAATCACTCGTCAAACATTGAGGATTGAGAATGTGGTTTTTTTCATGTTCTATAAACGAATTATTAAATTGCCAGATATCAAAATCCTGTTTGACATTTATGTAATCGACTAAATTATTGTAGAAGCATGAATCGTCGATTTTTTTATGTCTCTTGTTGGCAATAAATAAATATGACATTAATTTACACGCCGTACGTAAATGCCAACATTCAGTATAAAAACTGATAGATATTCTCGAATTATCTGACGGGGTATCTAATAAGTTAGGATCCAGTTTATTTTTAAAATTTATATCGTTTTCTGTTTCACCCAACGGTAAATTTTTTCCGAGTTTATCATAGATCAAATGGGCGTATAACCTATTTATATGAAAAGTGATGTATAAATTGGTGAAGTTGATTTTTTTCACAAATTCGTCGGTCGGCAATCTAGACCACCAGCGAATCAAATGATTGACTGAGGTTTGATCGATCGATGATAGTAAACCCATTATTCGTTTGGTTATATCATAACAGATGGTATTAAAATGGAATGATAGTTTGTTATTCCCTGTAAGTGAGTCATAAAGCAAGGGTATTTCAAGTATTATAAGTATCCAGTTAAGCTGGTCATATGGTAAAGTAAATGGAGGGTATTTCAGAACATTTAAGGAATGGTTTAAGAGTTTGAACAGTGGTCTTTTAGTTGGTAATTTGATTAATAAACTGTAAAATTTTTTAATTTCATTAAAATTAAGATTGGGAGAGTCATATGAAACCGATTTATCGGTATCCAAAGTAAAGGATATATTTAGTGTCTGTTGATCATGGAAAGATTTCTCAATCAAGGCGTCGACATTTCTATACGATTTGTGGATGGAAGTGTGCTGACGGTCAGGTGCGGATTTCATGTTGGCTTCGTCCAGTTCTATCGCATTTTTCAATGCCTTGTATGATAAGCATGAAGTGTGCGTTATCTTGTTTGTTGAGTCAAATGCGAAATAGGTGTTGCACGTCAAACACTTGACTTTGCTAACATCCGAAGGGTATTTCAGCACAGTTGTGCAACATCTGCAATAATCTATTAAAATTGAGGGGTCAGAAGAGTGTGGGGATGACGATATGGGGGCGGACTTGACGGGTGCGTCTGCGTTTGTGCGTGCATTTGCATTTGAATCTGAGTTTGCAGTTTCATTTCCACCTCGATTTTCATGGTTTGTCGATCTGCGTAAAAGCTTAGAGGTCCATCTGGCGTACTTGGAATGGTTTGGGTCCGCAGCCTGCTGATTCTTGACCATAATGCATGAATGTGGATGAAGACAGGAGACACAGCAAGAGGCGCCAAAGGAACAATAGATCCGATAGGAATGCGGGACGCAACAATTGATCTATGCGGAGAGGGAAGGAGAGGCGGCGGCAGCGGCTGTCCGCAACAAAGACACGTGACGTGAATAATACACAGCACGTGACATGTGACACGTGACTTTTGCCGTTAGTTGCCCGTGTTTTGCTGTGGCAGAAACGCGACGCGACGCGCTTTTTTTTCCAATGCGGCTGTCCCGATCGGGCAACAGGCGCGCCACCTGAAACAGTAAAAGCTACGCGTCGGGCTGCGCAATGGCTCGATCCCTTTGTGCCTGCTGCGTCTGGGAGGAAGTATATATTGATTTGATGTGCCCTGCCATGGGCGGCTAGGCTGTGTTCCCTGTCTTGCTGCTGCTGCTCTATTGTTGCCTCCGTCCTGTTCTGATACCACCGCTTTATCCCTGCTGTTATCCCAACTGTTCTTCCATCTTTAGCTACTATTTGCACTTGCATCTAACCCTTTTTACTACTCTATTTGTTGACCTCCTTTATTTAGGCATGCGCATCAAGCAACTAATCCACTACTGAAAATGCAAACAGAAAACTATACGCTGTTGCCACCTGCAAGTCTTACAAGTCCATCAAAGAAATCGCAACTGAAAACGCCACCACGTTCAACCGTGAGAATTTCCAACTTGTCCTCCCTCAATAGCAAGCCTGATTCAAACCCCGTTAATATAACCACTCAAAGTAACGTTGATGGTAAACAAAATGGTCTTTTATCCCCTGAATTCTCCTCTCCAAATTTATACGATCACACCTCCTCCTCCAGTAAACAACGTGCTTTTCAAACCAGCGCAAATATAAACATCCAAGTACTAAATGATAGCCCCATAGTGGACTCAAATAAGGAAAACGCCTCAAAGCCGCTGGAGGCACCAAAATTTACCAAGAAACGATCCAACTCGAACATTGCAAACTCTTCGAGTAGCAAAAGAAAAAAAATTCCCAACATTCCCCTCGATTTTATCCTACCGGAACCAGACGAAATGCCAGAAATCACTTACTCCTCAGATACAAAACCTCCTTATTCATACGCTTCTTTGATTGGCATGTCCTTGTTAAGGTCCCCCGAAAGAAGACTGACATTGGCTGAAATATATAAATGGATTTCTGATCGTTTTAAATATTACAAGAGGGGCGAAGTTGGTTGGCAAAATTCTATTAGACATAACCTTTCACTGAACAAAGCATTCCAAAAAACTGAAAAATCAAAGGAGAAGAAGGGTCATTTTTGGCAAATTGTACCCGGTTATGAACATACCTATTGTAATATAAAAGAATCCAAAAGAATCACAACGGCAGCCCAAAAGAATAAATGTGATAACGAACCAACGACCCCAAAATCTGATTACCTAGAAAATTCCGACAACGATGACACCGAAGACTCAATTGGCGCAGCCATCTTATCGACTCCCAAAAATAATCTCGACCAATTCTCCACCACAAATAATGGTATAAGCACCCAACTTTTGAATTTGGGTACAGCGACTGAGTCGAGCATACAATATACTTCATATCTTCCCTTAATAGATACAACGCCTACAAACATAATGAACGAGTTTTCTCCATGTGTGAAAACAACCG
This sequence comes from Pichia gijzeniarum, assembly GCA_030556995.1. Taxonomy (NCBI): domain Eukaryota; kingdom Fungi; phylum Ascomycota; class Pichiomycetes; order Pichiales; family Pichiaceae; genus Pichia; species Pichia gijzeniarum. Next base: position 43,218 of record JAKTVB010000067.1, read on the forward strand.
GTTCATCTTCAAACCTAGATTTCACTTCCTCCTTTAGCTGCGAATCAAATTTTGAACTGTCCCCAATAAAGCCAATAGAGCCAGGACCAATACTTGAACCGATCACACCAAATCGCTCAAATGTACAGCTACCCTCAATCACAGAACATTTACACTCTCTTCAGCCAGTGCCATCCTTAGCTTTATCTTTACCACAATCGTTTTCTCGTTCGCATTCACGTTCGAACTCACGTACTTACGCATTCTCGCAACCTTATTTGCAACTACAGTCACATTCGCATTCCCGTTCGCATTCACAGATCCAAAACAAATTGTTGTTGGATGTGCAACAACAGTCACAAAATTTCAAAACGCCATCAAAACTTGCACTCACACCGGCGCGTAGTGCCCCTTCATCAGCAATGAAAAAGCTGTGGGAATCACCTTCATATCTTGATGATTTTTACACATCTCCAATTTCAAGTTCGAATTCAAATAGAAATACAAATATAAGTATTAATGCAGGTACAGGTGCGTGTTCAAAGCCCGTTTTATTGGTACCACCTAATTTAAGTGTGAATGGGTCTCCAATTCCTGGTAGCAAACGGCGGTTGTTTGGCAGGAATACCCCCCATATCAACATGACCACTAACGGATATACAACCAACGCGATTTTCGGGATTGATGTCTGCACAATACATCATAATGATGATGAAACTGATCGCTAATCCTAACTAGCTTTCTCTTTTTCTTCTCTCTTTTCAAACATTTTTTCAACTTTTTCTTATACCATGGGTTTACATTTCATTCTACAATCACATCACACAGGTTTCATATAATTTATATTTATTAGCAAATAATTTCTGAACATTTCTTTTTTTTTAGTAGAATATATCATGGACGCATGATGGATTTTCCAAGAACTGTTTCCTGGAGATGACTATATTGGTAAATGTGCTCAAACTGGACAAAATCGACCCACCAGCAAAACAATTGTTTTTTCTTTCTGGAGAAGCAAACATCTTCAGCCTTATCTCATCGTCAATTCCACGCAACTCATTTAGTAACCTCTGCCCAAAGTTTTTAATCATCGTAGACCCACCACTGAGTATAATCGTCTCAAACAACTTGCCACGTAAGTCCATGTCCGTTCGCATTATGGAACTGTATAGCGCCTCGTGAATTTTGGGCTCCTCGTAGCCAAACATCTCGGGCTGGAACAGTATCTCGCATGGTCTGCTCAACGAATTATTGCGTACACTTAGAAGTTTGCCGTCGGGTAGCCGGAAATTCTGCTTTGCGCTGTCTTCACTGATCGAATTTAGTTGGTCCTTGCTGGTATGCGCAAATGACAACCGCTCCTTCAGGTTTCTGACAATCTCAAACTCGGACGACGAGTTCATCGAGTATCCGTCCCTCATGATTTCCAGCTGCACCTGCCTCGTAACATCTCGACCGGCAAGATTCACTCGACGGATGGCGCCTGGCAGAGCAAACCCTTCAAACACCGGTGCAACGCAGCTGACCCCATCGCCTACGTCCACAACTACCCCCGTCGTCCTGCCAGTCGAATATAACGACAACACCGATGGCATGCCTATGTTGATTGCCCCAATGTTGAAGCTTTCGAACAGCACCTCGCACATCTTCTCTCTCTGTCGGCGTGTGCAAAACGGGTGCTCCGTGATCAACAATGGGTGCTCCTTCAAAGAGAACCCCTCGCTGGAACCGCTCTTCGACGTGGTGGAGGCGTTAATCAAATCGTTTAAAAGTACCTGTTGCCACACAAGCTCCATGGAATTCCAATCCTCGATATTGCCGTGCTCTATGGGGTAAGACAACTTCAAGAGACCTCTTTTTAGCTGTGCCTGGTTGCCAACAAACGTGTCATCGACACCGATGTCGCTGGGCAAATAGTCAATCTTGTGGTATTTGGGGCGGCCGACAATATTTGAATAGCTCACTCTGGGTGAATCATCGGCGGAGAATCCGCATCTAACGTTACCCGATCCATTGTCCAGCACAATGGGCTGGTTATACAGCTCCTCGATAGTGCTCATTGCTGGGTGCACTTTCCATTGTGTTCAGGGCTGCTCCTTCCAACGTGACAAGGTGTTGAAGACGCAAAACATGTCGCCCCAGCGGGTGGCGCAGGTGTGGCGTTGCGTGGCGCGTGCTGATGGGTCTATTATACAGGAGAAGTCTCAGTGCCTGGCTCATGAGAACCTCCAGCCGTAACTGGTGAAGCTGGTGAAATTGGGACAGATAAGTCAGAAGTAAATAAATAAAATTAGACACGGAAATGTTTGTAAAAAAATGTAACTCGAGCTAACTATGTGAGGAAGAAACAGATACATCTCGACTCTCCGCATCAAATGCAGTAGTACCTATCGCCAAAGTCTCCAATACCTGGAACAACGTATTTCTTATCGTTCAAGCATTCGTCGATCATACCGGTGATGATCTTGATTTTAGGATATTTCTCCTTGAACACTAGGATACCCTCAGGGCTTGCCAAAACGTTCAAAAATAAGATTCTTTCCGGCTTGACACCCCTTTCTAACAGAACATCAACTGCCATGGCTGCAGATCCACCAGTGGCAAGTAGTGGGTCCAACAACAAAACGTACCTTTCGCTGATATCATCAGGCAACTTGACATAATACAACTTGGGGGTAGCCGTTTCTTCATCTCTTTGGATGAGAATTTTACCAAGGCGAACAGACCTGCAACAGTCCCTCAACCCTTGTTCCATTGACTCACCGGCCCTGATGATTGAAACACCGCAAATTTTACCCAAAAACTTATGCCCGTCATAGGTAACATTCAATGGTGTTTCGATCTTGGCTGGCTCAACCGGTAATTGGTTCAATCCCTCTTCAACAAGCAAACGGATGATTCTGTCCGAATAAAAAATAAAGTCTCCACGGCTTGTTTCCTTGTTACGGACGATTCTGCGAAATAATAGAAGCAAATGTTGTTAGTACTCTGCGTTTGTGAGATGAAAAACGGAAGGATACTTCCCCCCTAACGAGTCCCGGTAAAGACGTACGTATACAAACACTTGAGTTGGTTGGTCTGTCTAAGCTTTATGACGTTATCGTATTCTGACATGGCCGGCTGTGTGTGTCTATCTAGAACTTACGTCTTTCTGGGCAGAAGACCTTCTGTGTGCCGCCCACTGCAGCTCACGGGACCGAGACAAATGTCGAGATGTCGTTGATAACAAAAAAAACGGCCGTTTCCGAATGCAGCGATGCGTTTAGTACGGCGTTTTCCTTTTCCGATTGCTACACAAAGAGGTATCCTTAATACATAGTGTGGTCCAGAAATGTGAAACTCACGTCCATGGCTATCCCCCGGCGAACGGCCAGCAGCAAACTGTCAAGACTCCCGGGATACGCCCTCTCCGGTCCCCGACTCTTCACAAGAAGACCATACATGGTTTCCGATTCTGTGCGGACGTCGTCTTCGTCTTTGAAAACTGCCTGCTCGTAATCACTCAAGTTTTCGATGATTTTTACTAGATTTTCGATGCTGAACTCGTTCTTGTTGAGATTGTCAAATATAACCATCACTATACCACACTTATAGTAGACAGGTAGATATTTAAACTCAAGTAAACTCATTAAACGAGAAAACCAAATCTCATCGTGAATGACATCTTTCCTGACGACTTCATTCAAAACGTACAACGGCGATAAACTTTGTCTTAATATTGCATTGGTTTTACTGGTTTCGTTCTCAAACAACTGTGTCTTCAACTGCGCATCGAGCCCTTCATTTATTAGAACATCTTCAAATAATCTCCACACGGTGGATACAACTTTATCGATCGACTGAGATTCTGCAAAGCAACTCAACGCATTCGGAATCAACTTCTTTTCGTAAAACTTTTCCCCCTGAATTTGTTGAATTGTCTTCATAGTTTGTGTAAGTTTCAGCTCCGAGCAAATTGATAAAATCCATTCAAAATCATCAGAGTCCTTGATTTCATACGTTGGCAATAATTCAGACAAAATCTGCCTACTCTTGTTATCGCCAATATTGATTAATATACCGACTCCGATAGCAAATAGTTCTTGATTGTTTAAATAAGTTAATGCCAAATCTTCAACCATTCTGTCAATACTACTACTGATACCGTTAGTAACCTGTGCTATTTCAATTAGATCCTCCTTTGGTATATCCTTCTTATAACTGTTCAGCAATCCAGATGACTCCATCAGCACCGCGATAAAGGTACCAATGGATTTATCCAATGATTCAATTGACGCTATAACAGACAAATACTTGGCCCTCATTAGCTCAACACATATAGAATCCCAAGAATCGATACCAGGTATTGGTTTCTCATAGTTATCCGAGTCAAGAGACTGCTGTAAATATTCACTAACCAGTTTCTTCGATGGCATCTGATATAAGTAATGTCCAATAAAACACTCATACCACGAGCTCGAATTATCTTCAATCGTTTTGGATGATCCCGATAATATATTCAATAATTCCAATATTTCTCCATGGATTATACTGTTGCTGGTGTAAATATTATTTGCAGATTCTCTCAATTCAACTGCAACTTTTTTCCACCTCAAAAATGACGAAACATCACATGAAAAAGTAAGCGAGTCATAGGAGGATAAAAGATTTATAAAATCCTCAATTAATTGGAATAGTTCGTTATCTGAATGTTCAAGCTCATTGTACTGTGATTGCTTGAAATCTTCAAGCAAAGTAAAAAATGACCCCCTCATCAATAATTTTTTCACATAAACTGACCAAAATGTAACACTCTCATACGGTTTCTCTGAATCTTGTAATGCATATTCTAACAATTCATCATTTGGCTGAATTTCAACCCTCTCAATCCATTGTTGGAATAAAACTATGGTTTCGTCTTCACCGCCAAAATGGAGCGCATTCAACAAGTATAATACATTAATGATTTCTTCATAATTGACAACCCACTGATCACCAAATTTACCAAAATCATGGGCCATTTTTTCCTTAATTAGGTTTTGTAAATGATCTAAAACTGAAGACATTAGCCTCCTTAAAAATATTTCACTGTCATGCTTATCATCCTTCATGGTAGAAACTATTCCTATATTTACATATTCATCATCCTCATAGTTATCCTCGCTTTGTATATAGTGCTTATATTTTTTATCCTTTAATATTGGTTCAAATTCTTTGTATATATCATTCAAAAACTTTCTATATTCAAAAGACTGGTCTAACTGTGGAATTAAATCAAACGGAAACAATTCAGTGTTTCCCTTCTTTTCCTTTTCTTTATCATTTGCGGTGACAAATAACATACCCTTTTCCGTATTCTGCGAAACCGAAAACTTTAAGTGCTCACCTTTGGATAATAAAGATTGATTATTACTTTCGTAATTTAACTTTCTAATTGGGAGATTGGTTTTTTCATCTATATCTATATCGAAAAACTCGTCATCATCCTCGTCAGAAATATCCATTTTGTCATTTTGAATCAAGTGTTCAACAGGTGGAACCCGATACTCTCTCATAAATAATTCTTCTTCTTCTTCTTTCTTCTTCATTGAATGAACTGTGTTGCCAATGGTAGTGCTTGATGCTGGTGCCTTCGGTAAAACTTTAGACATTTTGATTCCAACAGAAGGCGCCTTGTTGTCGCCTGTTGGTGGTTGAAACAAAAATGCTGAACCTGATTTGTTGTCTTTCGAAGCCCCAAATAAAAATCCTCTTTTACCAGACATGACCAGTTTTACCTCAGTACTTCGTAGCTGTGTTTTTGCTTTCAACTTTCGCCTTGAATAAACATATAGCAATAGAATTACAAAGTGAAAACGCCGCAATATTTTATTCGTACTTTTTTATTTTTTTTAATTTTTTTTTTTCACTTCTTTCTACTTTCTTCGATTTTCTCTAAAGGATTTTGGACTGGGTTGACAGTGTTGAAATCGGTTAAGATAGTGGCATTCCCGATCAACATGTTTTCAAAAAAAACGGATGCTTTTGATCTCGAAAACACAGAATCAATCACAAGGTTTTTGAGAAGCAAAGACACTCAAATTCATGACATTTACACATTTGCGACTGAAAAGTTATTCAATCCAGGTCAGTGCCTCTATTTACCTCAAAAGGAAAAATTTGTTTTGGAACTTTTAACTGATAGAATTTCACAATCCAACAAACAAGCACAAAACTTCAGGTGTGCCTCAGAGACTTGGAAATTATTAAACTATCTTTGGATCATTTGCAATGGTGATAAACGGTTACTGATCATCAGATCAAAGGCTTTAGCAAAGGTGAAGTTTGGTGAGATTTTCTCAAAATTGTTACAAGAAATTTGTGACTCTGAGCTATATAATGATGAGTCGTTAATTAACGAGCTCTCTATTTCATTGAATCACTTGGTAAGTAATTCGAAAGTATATCTATCAGATGATCAAAATTTAGCACTAGTAAAATACCTGCTTTTGATTGCGGTAAAGAACAATGCGGTTTACCCCAGTCAATTGATTCAAAGACTAGCAGCTCTTACATATTCTATATTCAAGTTAAACAATACAACATCTCTGAAATACGATACGAAGCATAAATCTGAGTTTTGCCGTACTTGTCTAGCAAACGTAATCATTTCAATCGAAAGATTACCCCTAGAACCGAGCCTAAGATTGAACTTCAAAGCCATGATTAAAAGTATTTTATTTGGTGACAAGGAACATAATAATATTACTACTTTCATTGAACAGTTTACATCTGTCGAAGAAAACTCAACTTTACAATCCAACGAGGTAATACTTTTACTGCAACTAATTATGCCAAAAATAAATGTTACGGAATTAGAAACTATTGTTAAGTTTTTGATTAAACTGTATCCACTTTACTCTGCAACATTATTAAAAGATGTTACCGACATGAATAAAACTTTATCTACTGATTTTTTGTCCTCACTGGTTGGAAATGCTTTGCAATCGGAAAAAAGTAAATCATATAATCTAATAATTTATTCAATTAGAAGGAGTTCAGAAGTTGCATTCAAATTTAGTGATGAATTATGCAAATTGTGCTCTTTGGATGATCCAAGCTCCATGGGCCTACTCAAAGAATTATTTGATTCTTATGTGAAAGCTAGAGAGGTTGAGTCATTTGTCAGGTTATGGTCAAACCTGATCAAGCAATATCCAAACAGTAAGTTTGAGTCTGATGAATTCATCGATTACACATCATTAAGACTTGTCACACTATCGTATGCTCAATTATCAAGGCTAGTGCAGACAGAGAGTGAAATATTTATTTCAAACCCAAAATACAATCCAATTTTTCTTCTTTCGGTTTGCAAAGGTTTGTTAAAGGGTGTTTCTGGTACTATCCAAAATGCATTGAGCAAAACATTGATCAAGAATTTACATGATTTAAAGTCCGATTTGATATCACTTTTAAATGTTGAAAGTAAACTGAGTTGGAAATTAAATTTTTATATTTTGAACCTTTTTGATCTGGAAGATATAGAAACTGAAGTTTCACACATTGTTGAACATGAATATGTGAGTAACGACTATTATTATTACAGTATGCTAAGAATAGTTGAGCAAAACACACAGTATTCAAATAATGGCTTTTTAAATCATTTTAAGAAGTATTTTAACAAAAAGTCATCTGTAAGCTTTAAGAAAAAGGTGTTCAGTAGGTGGTTTATGATTCTAGACTTTTTATTTAATGAAAAAGATATCAAAAATTTTGCTACTTTATTTCTTCAAAATTCTGCAGACGACGAGGTTTCAAAAATATTACAAAATCGTTTGATTCAAATACAACCAAAAACCATTTCACAATTCGTTGAGGTTTTTATTGAAAACAAAAAATATTTTCAATACTTACAATATATATCAGTTTACGTTTTCAACAAGAGTCAAAAGGCGATTATTCTCGATATCATGCTTGAAAATTTAAACCAGCCGTATTCTACTCCGATCATTCAAAAGATTTTGCACATGCCAAGTTACAAGTCCATTCTTGAAACAAAGTTTGCATCACTAGTAAAATTGGCATCAATGGGTAGCAAAGAGCATGATTGCATAATAAAACAACTATTTTTCGTCCATTTAAGACAGCCTGTTGAATCGTTTAATTATCTTACAAACGTATTCGAAGTTTTAAGCAACAAAATAAGATCATTGAACAAAAATAATATTGAAAATAGTTACGATTATCTCACCGTTGCGCTGATTTTAATCACGGAGTCTAAAAACACAAAACTAGAAGAGCAACGAGAGTCACTAGTTGAATTATCAGTGAAGAGCATTTTAGAAATATTGTCAGACTCCACAGACCTGCCAGCATATGCTGCATCATTCTTATTAAAGTTTTTAACTGAAATTAATTTTCAGTACACTGCTAAAGTTGAAAACTCTGGTACTAAAAAAGTCATTGAAAAATTTGGCTTACTATATGATGATAGTGCTTCCATGAAAAGAACATTATTCAAATATATGTGTTCATTAGATCAACTATACAAACCAGGGTACGTATTGGCCCTATATGTTCTTTTAAACTCTGATGAAGATAAAAAATCAATTGATTTATATGTTTCCAGATTAGCTAACACTGAAAGTCTCTTTATTGAATCATGGTTTAGCCTTTGCGATTCAATTGAACAATCAAATGAGGAGGATTTTGGAAGGTATATTGATTTAACTATAATATTTATTAATAATGTGAAGAAACCCGTAAATAGAGAAAACGAAAGCTTAAAATTAATCCATTATTTAATGATGAAAACCATTTCACACATATTCACAAAAATCCACGAAACAAGGTACTTTTCAAACAGAATTTTCACTCTATTAGATTGTTTAAAGAACGCATCATCAGCTAAATTTTGGATCTTCACACAATACTCAATGGAATTGACAATTTCTTTCACAACTCATGTCACAGGGGTATTACAAGATCACAAAGATGACGAAAGCATACTGTTGATGGATAATTATGATAATTTATGTCAAACTATTTCATCGATTGTTTTGTATCAAAGACGTAGATTATCAAACAGGCACCATCTAATAATCACTGTATTTATAGCTTTGATGAAGACGCTGTTCATATGCTCAGAAAAATTGTCATCTGAAAATGGATTATCATTTGAGAGGTTAGTTAGCAACCTCTGTGAGCCAAACGTTCATAATCTTTCTATTAAATATACAACGGATGGTTCATCCAGTAAAGATTTGGATGTTAATAATGCATTAGCTCATACAAGGGCGGGCTTGAGAAAGTACATTTCTGTATTGATTTTCAATTACATCAAACTTTACCTACAATATCAAGTTGAAATTAGTATCAAAAGACATTTTGATAATGCAGTCTATATCATGCTTGATCTGCTCACTATTAACGAACTAAACTATATCAATAAATGCTTGGATAACCATGGGCGTGTTGTTTTCAAGACACTTTACGAAAATTATAAGAAGTTTCACAAATGGAACACAGAGTAGTTGACTGTTGGTGCATCTTGTGCATATATTTCATAGTAGAAGAGTATAAAAAGTTTTAGTGAATATTTCTTGCTTTTCAAGTTCAAATTTAATAAGTAATGGGTGTACAAATTGGCTAAGGTAATGTTTCGCTACTAAATGAACTAAACTAATCTATAGACGTCTAAAGTATATCAATGACAGAGTTATTGAAGTTGTCAAGTTTGAAGTTGGTAATGTTAGTTCTGTCGTACTTGCTTCAACCGTTCAACTGACGACTTCCTTTTAAAAATCATTGAGTTAAATTAATTTAGAAATAAATGATATAATAATAACAATAAATGGTCTATCTGTGTGCTGAGACTGTGAATCTATATAAATCTTTATTTAGCTCCTAATAACGAAATTCATACTTAACACTTAATGTTCCGCACACTTACTATTTCCTAAACAAGAATTTTTCACACTCTTACGCTTGAAAATATTTTTTTCAAACCTTCATCAACTTTTAACCTTCGGCCGGTTTAGGAAGACATCTGAAAAAGCAAAATGGTGGAGATTACAGAACTGGAAAACGATGCAGCGGTTGATGCATTAATGAATGAATGGGAGAAAACTGCCTTTACAAAAGAAAAAGAGGAAAAGGCCAAAACTAAGGTTCAAGCATCAAAGAATGGAGATCCTGCATTACCACCCCAGTTAGCGGAAGTTTCATCTAAATCTACCGATGAAATCATGGCAGAGTTGAACAAGCTTCCATTTTTTATGAACGATCTAAAAGGCGAGGAGGGTGAAGAAATACCTGAGGTTGAAGCGTTAAAATCCTTAGCATATGAAGGTGAACCAGATGAAATTGCTGAAAATTTCAAAAGACAGGGCAATGAATGCTATAAAGGTAAGAAATACAAGGATGCAATTGAATTTTATACTAAGGGTCTGAATGTTTGCTGCGATGTCAAATATATTGAAGCTGCATTGTACTTGAACAGAGCGGCATGTAATCTTGAACTAAAAAATTACAGAAGATGCATCAATGATTGTAAAGAGTGTCTTATAAGGCAACCAAAAAATGTGAAAGCATTATACAGATCAGCCAGAGCTTATTTTGCTATCGAGCACTTTGAAGAGACATCACAAATATTGCAATTTGCATATTCGATTGACGACAAGAATGTGGCGGTTAATGCACTTTTGAAAAAAGTCAAAGAAAAAATCGAATACATAAAACAATTAAAAGAGAAGAAAAAGAAGAGGGAAGAGGAAAAACAGAAGGCAGAAAAGAATTTGCAAAAAGCCCTAGACCTTAGAGGTATAACATCAATCCACTCCTCTTACGGTACCGAAACAATTGGTGATGCAAAGATTCATTTGGAGGATCCAAATGATTTTGAAACACAATTGATTATACCGACCACGGTAATATACCCAACAGTCGATGAGTTTGATGTCATATCGGAGGTAAGTGAGCTGTCTACACCATTAGAGTTAATGGAACTCATTATGGACCGGCCAGAGGAGTATTTCCACGATGGGAAACATGATAATTTCAAGCCAAAAAAACTTGAAGCTTACATGGAAACCGGAAACGGTGGATTGGTCAAAATCCCCAAAAAAAACGCAATCAAC